>PVJN01010186.1:0-58218 GCA_004026805.1 Lasiurus borealis | reverse complement strand
CCACAGGGAAGGGCAGTTGGGGGAGACCCAGGACTTCAGGGGAGAGCAGTTGGGGGAGACCAGGTCTGCAGGGGAGAGCAGTTAGGGGCAAAGAGGCTGGCAAGGGAGCATTTAGGCATCAATCAGGTTGGCACAGGAGTGGTTAGGGTGTGATCAAGCTGGCAGGCAGAAGTGGTTAGGGGCAATCAGAAAGGTAGGCTGGTGAACAGTTGGGAGCCAGCAGTCCTGGATTGTGAGAGGGATCTGGCCTAAACAGGCAGTTTGACTTACCTTGAGGGGTCTCAGATTAGAGAGGGTGCAGGCTGGGGCTGAGAGACCCCATTCCCTCCACCTCCATGCATGAATTTCATTCACCAGGCCTTTAGTTTTATAATAAATCAGCCAGAACATGCTGATTTTTCCATAATTTGTAAAAATAATTCAGAGAAATGGTTGCAGATTGACCAAGTTACTTAAACATCCTAGTTTCCCACTCAATAGCTTGGACAAATGAGGAATTACAAATATAACCACTATTATAATTAATAGTAAAGGTAGCATCACTATTCACTTGCATGCATTCCCTGAGTTTTTTTATTTTCTCTTACATTTGTTTACAAATACCATTTCCCCTACTCCCAGATAATTTGATACATGAGACAGATGGACAGCCTTGAACACAACCATCCTTTTTATACCCTAAGATTCATGTTAGTTGAGTGTTTACCATGCACCAGTTATCCCCACGTGCTTTTTTGGCCTTAATCTCTTTTATTCTCCACAACATTCTATTAACTTTAAGGATGAAAAAACAAAGGTGCAGGAAAAATTAACAATAATATATATTTCATGTATGAAGTTTTCAAAATAATAATAATAAAAAACTTTCTGAAAATAATTATTTTTATTATTGAGGGCAACACAAAGATTTGGGTTTTATGTTTCCAATGTTACAGAATAAACAAGTAAATTTTTTTAAAGAAATGTGTAGCTTGGCTATGTTTACACAGCTTTAATGCAGTAAAACAGAGACTATCTCAAAACAGTCTATTTCTAAACTTTGTTCTCCTACTAGTGTAAATAGGGTGAAGTATTAAAACAATTTGGATGTGTCAGCATCACTGTCCTCACCCTCATCCTCAGGATGAGGACAGCACTTCTTTCTTTGGTTACCTAAAGGCAGACTGGGGGCAGATACAAACTGACAACCCATGTTTGTGGAAACCGGAATTTAGACAGAGATTTTGTATAATGCTGAACAGTAGGACTAGGGCTTCCAGACTTTGTGAAGACCCATGTGCCCAAATTTGTCATAAAGTTATGATATTTTAAAAGGGAACCAAAGATTAATGAGGAAATGTTAAACGAGTGTCTTTAAAAAAAAGTCAGACTGAAATAAACAGAGGACTAAAGATGACTAGTGAGGAAAAAGGAGGACAGGCTATAGAAAACTTACTTCCCAGAGCAACGATCGGACTTTATCCTTTGCTGTCCAGAGCATTTTCAAATGTCAACTTCCTATTTATGCTCAGTTATTTTTCCTTTCCGGAAAAATTAATGTTCCCTCTTGCTTCTGATACTTTAGCTATTTGGAGCTTTACATGGAATCCATTTCCTCACATTCTTGTCTCCACTTTATCTTGCTAATCCCTCCTTATTTTTAATTGATTTTTAGAGAGAAAGAGGAAGAAAGAAAAAGAAAAACATTGATTTCTTGTTACACCTATTGATGCATTGATTGATTGCTTCTTATATGTGCCCTGACTGAAAATCTAACCCACAGCTTTGGCATATTATATTGATGCTCTAACCAAATAAGCTACCTGGCCAGGACCACCCTACCTGTTTTCAGGTTTAAATTTTTAAAGTTTCCCCAAGGAAGCCTTCTCTCATCCTAAGTGTATATTATGTCCCACATCTTAAATTTCCTAGAATACCTGAACAATCCTTCTCATAATTTTACTTAATTTTTTATCCTATTTAACAATAGCCTCTTACAAGACTGCCTCTTCACCACACTGGAAATTCCCTGAAGACAGGTTGTATATATGTCTGGTTCATCAGCATTTCATTGTATTTATTTCATCATTGAATAGATGTATGAATGTTATTCTGTTCCCACTTTCAAGTGAATCATAACTACAATTTTAGGAAGCTGACTGAGAATGTCACCAACATGAAAAGGAACCAAAAGAAGATGAAGAATGACATAGCTGCAATAAAGAACACAATGGAAGGCTTAAACAGTAGACTAGAGAGACTGAGGACAGCATCAACAAATTAGAGGACAAGGTACTAAAAAACACACAAACACAGCAGCAACTGGAAAAAAGGCTTAAAAAGCAAGAGAGCTTAAGGGAGTTTTGGGACAACACAAAATGAAACAATATTCACATAATAGGGATACCAGAAGGAAAGGAGGAGAAGCATGGAATAGAAAACCTCTTTGAAGAAATAATGACAGGAAATTTCCCTGATATTGGCAAGAAAAAATTATGCAAGTCCAAGAAGTACATAGAGTCCCAAACAATTTTAACCCCAAAAGACTGACACCAAGACACATAATTAAACTAGAAAACACCAAAGACAAAGAAAAATATTAAAGGCTGCCAGAGAGAGACAGAAAGTTATCTACAAGGGACCTCCTATTATAATATCATCTGATTTTTCAACAGAAACATACCAGGTCAGAAAAGAATGGAATGAAATATATAGAGTGATACAAAGCAAGGGACTGAATCGAAGAATAATATATCCAAACAGTTATCATCCAAAATTGAAGGTGGAATCAGGAGCTTCACAGAAAAATAGAACTAAGGGAGTTTATTACTATCAAGCCAACAATGCAAGAAATGCCAAAGGTTCTGCTCTAAAAAGAGGAAATAGGAAACAAAGAAGGAACACAGGGGTAAAGAATAAAAATGGTGACAATTACTTATCAATAATAACTTTAAATGTAAATGGATTAAATGTCCCAAGCAAAAGACATAGGGTAACTGAGTGAATTAAAAAAAACATGACCCATATATCTTCTGTCTACAAGAAACCCACCTAAAAAAAAAAGATGCATACAGACTGATAATGAAGGGATGGAAAATGGTTTTTCAGGTGAATGAAAATTTTTAAAAAAGCTCAGATAGCAATATTTATATCTGACAAATTAATTCTCAAAGTGAAAAACATAAAAAGAGATAAGGAAGGCCACTGTATAATAATAAAGGGAGCAATCAAACAAGAAGAAATAACTCTGGTAAACATATACATATCTGATACAGGAACACCCAAATACATAAAAAAACTCTAGGAGGACATCAAGGGAGATATTAATAGCAATATAATCATAGTAGGGGACTTTAATACCCACTATCACCATTGGACAAATCCTCTAAACAAAAAAATCAGCAAAGAAACATCAATCCTAGATTGATGGAATTAATTGACATCTTCAGAATATTTCACCCCAAAGCATAGAATATATATTCTTCTCAAGTGCACATAGGACATTTTCAAAGATAGACCATATATTGGGTCACAGGCAAAATCTTTACAAATTAAAGAAGATAGAAATCATATCAAGCATCTTCTCAGATCACAATGGCATAAAACTGGAAATCAATTACAATAAAAACAATCCAAAAACCTAAAAAACCTAGAGACTAAATAGCATGCTCTTATACAATGACTGAGTTACCAGAGATATCGAAGAAGAAATAAAAAAACATCTTGACAACAAACAACAATGAAAACACAACAATCCAAAAATCTATGGAATACAGCTAATGCAGTCTTGAGAGAGAAGCTCATAGTTCTATAATCCTACTGCAAAAAACAAGCAACAATAGAAATAAGTTACCTAACCCTACAACTCAAAAGATTAGAAAGAGAGCAACAAGAAAAGCCCAGTGTAAGAAAAAGGAAGGAAATAATAAAGATCAGAGTGGAGATAAATGACATAGATACCAAGAAATACAAAAAAATCAACAAAACCAAGACCTGGGTCTTTAAAAGGATAAACAAGATTGATGAACCTCTAGCCAGGCTCACCAAAAAGCAAAGAGAGAGGATCCAAATAAAATCAGAAATGAAAAGGATGAAATAACAACATAACCCACAAAAATACAAGGAATAATTAAAAAATACTATGAATAACTCTATTTCAACAAACTAGACAACCTGGAGGAAATGGACATATTCTTGGAAAAATAAACCTTCCAAAACTCAATCAGGAATAATGTAAACATCCCTATAGGCCAATAATTGTGGAAGAAATTGAAGTAGTCATCAAAAAGCTTCCAGCAAACAAAAGCCTGGGGCCAGATGAAAACATGCTCAATGTCACTAATTATTTGAAAGATACAAATCAAAATTACAAATGTAGTACTATCTCACACCTGTCAGAATGGCTATTATCAACAAATTAACAAATGACAAGTGCTGGCAAGAATGTGGAAAAAAAGGAATCCTTGTACACTTCTGGTGGGAATGCAGACTAGTGCAGCCACTGTGGAGAACAGTATGGAATTTTCTCAAAAAACTGAAAATGGAACTCTCATTTGACCCAGTAATCCCAGTCTAGAAATATATCCCAAGAAAATAGAAACATCAATTAGAAAGTATATATGCACCCCTATGTTCATAGCAGCACAATTCAGCATAGCTAACATTTAAAAACAGCCTAAATGCCCATTAGCAGAGGAGTAGATTAGAAACTATGATACATTTATGCAATGGAATACTATGCTGCTATAAAAAAGAAGGAATTCCTACCATTTGCACTAGCATGGATGGAACTGGAGAACATTATGCTAAATGAAATAAGCCAGTCAATGAAAGAAAAATATCAAATAAACTCACTCATTTATAGAAAATAAAGAACATTATAACCTGATGAACAAAAAGATAGATAAAGAGTAAGGAAAGCATTGAGCAGACTGTCAATTACAGTGGGAGGCTGGGAGTAGGAGTAATAGGGACAGAGAGGAAGAGATCAACTGAAGGACTTGCATTCATGCATATAAGCACAACCAATGGACACAAGATACTGAGGAGGTGGGATGAGAGCATGGGACAGGATGTAGGGGAGCCTAGGGAAAGATCAATGGGAGGAAAAAAGGACATCTATGTAGTACCATATATAATGCTTTAAATAATAAAATAAAATATAAAATAAAATAAAAACACACTCTACAAGTTTAATTGAATGGTTTTGTAGTAGCTACATATTCAAACAGTTTGGCAAGAAAAATATTTCACAGAATATACATTATTTTTTTTAATTTAATAAATCTTTATTGTTCAGATTATTACAATTATTCCTTTTTTTCCCCCAAAGCTCCCCTCTAATGGGTGCCCACCCCACCCTCTGCCCTTATGCGACCCCCGGAACTGTCCTCATCCATATGTGTACAATTATTGTCCAGTCTCTTGCTGCACCCCCAGCACACATTTCCCCCTGATAATTGTCAGTCTACTTCCTTTCTATGCCTCTATATTCACCAGTTTATTCTGTTCATCAGATTTTTTTTATTCACTTGATTTTTAGATTCACTTGTTGATAGATATGTATTTGTTGTTCATAATTTTTATCCTTACCTTTTTCTTCTTCTTCTTCTTCTTCTTAAAGAATACCTTTCAGCATCCTATCTAATAAAAGAGTAATATGCAAATTGACCAGACCTCCACTACACCCACAAACTATATTCACTAGCCACCCCCACCAGCCAATCAGAGTGAGTATGCAAATTAAACCAAACAAGGTGGCTACAGCCACAGAGAGAGCAGGAGAGAGGCTTGGGTTGCCCCTGGTGATGAAGGAAGCCAAGCTTTCTGCAAAGCCTGGCCAGTGGAGGCCTCCGCTAAAGGCAACAAAGTTTCAATGCCACTGAGCGAGGCTTGGATGGCTCCTAGCAATGGAGGAAGCCAACCTTTCCACACACCCTGGTGGGCTCAGGCCTCCACTTAAGGCAATAAAGTTTCAATGGCTGTGGGAGCAGAGTGTTGGCTCTGCTCCAAGCTAAAAAGTTTCAGTTGTAGAAGATAAATAAATCCCAGATACCAGGGCCTCTGCTTGGGTCACTGGGGGGCTTGGCCAGCCTGAAAACCACCACAGGCCCCTTTCCAGGCCACCTCAAGCCCTAAGGGGAACACCCACCTTTCAGGGCAAACCAGCGGGCCCCCACCCGTGCACCAGGTTGCTATTCTATCTAATAAATGAGTAATATGCAGATTGACTATCACTCCAACACACAAGATGACTGCCCCCATGTGGTCAAAAGATTCTGCCCCCATGTGGACACACGATGGCCACCACAAGATGACAAGCAAGGAAGGGCAGCCTGGGGGTGATCAAGCCTGCAGGGGAGGGCAGTTAGGTGTGATGAGGCTCACAAGAGAGAACAGTTATGGGCAAACAGGGTGGCAGGGGAGCAGTTAGGCATTAATCAGGCTGGCAAGGGAGTGGTTAGGGAATGATCAGGAAGGTAGGCAGGTGAACAGTTAGGAGCCAGCAGTCCAGGTAGGATCGGGCCTACACGGGCAGTTAGACATCCCTCAAGGGGTCCCAGATTGGAGAGGGAGCAGGCTGGGTTCCAGGACACCCCTACCCCCATGCATGAATTTCATGTACTGGGCCTATGGTTTCATATAATACTGGTTTGATGGTGATAAACTCTTTAGCTTTTTCTTATCTGCAAAGCTCTTTACCCTTCAGTTCTAAATGATAGCTTTGCTGGGTAGAAGTGTAGGTTCTTGTTATGCATCACTTTGAATATTTCTTGCCATTCCCTTCTGGCCTGTGTATTTTCTGTTGTGCAATCAGCTGATAGTCATATAGGCACTCCCTTGTAGGTAACTGACTGTTTTTCTCTTGCTGCTTTTAAGATTCTCCCTTAGTCTTTTTGCCCTTGGTATTTCAATTATTATGTATCTTGGTATGGTCCTATTTGGATTCCTCTTGTTTAAAGTTCTCTGCACTTCCTGGACTTGTAAGTCAATTTCTTTCACCAGGTGGGGTAAGTTTTTAGTCATTATTTCTTCAAGTAGATTTTCAGTATTTTGCTCTATCTCTTCTTCTTTTGGCACCCCCATAATTCTGATGTTGGTATGCTTAAAGTTGTCCCAGAGGCTCCTTACACTATCTTCATATTTTTTATTTATTTATTTATTGTTTTGCTTTTCTGGTTGAGTGTTTTTTTACTTCTTTGTATTTCCAATCTTTGACTTAATCCTCTAGTCTGCTGTTAGATCTCTGTATATTTTCCATTTCAGTCAATGTATGCTTAATTTCTAGTTGGTCTTTTTTCATATCCTT
Source organism: Lasiurus borealis (assembly GCA_004026805.1). NCBI lineage: Eukaryota > Metazoa > Chordata > Mammalia > Chiroptera > Vespertilionidae > Lasiurus > Lasiurus borealis. The sequence goes on along the minus strand of PVJN01010186.1, from coordinate 50,930 downwards.
GAGGGTCTCGCTAAATTTATCAGCTTTTCTAGAAAATCCTTGAGCCTTTTCTGGGCACTCCAAACTCAAAACAAAGGGGAGGAATCGGTAGATCTATCTGTAGCTCTTGCTGGGTGGCCTCAGGCAGTGGCTGACTTTACACCTCCTTGAAGATCCAAGAGCCAGTGTACTCAGTGATCAGTATGAGACCATAGCAGATTACAACCCTTCACATCCATAAGTGACATACTCAAGGGGAAGACTAAGTGAGCACCAAAACACCACTAAAGCAAGTTCTGCCTCATAAGGGTGTCTCCTGCACAGCAGCCTTTCAATTGTAGACACAGCTGGTACCCACAGCCAATTAACTTGGAGGTCAATTCCTCCCTTCCCCCTCTCCCCAGTGATACCAACAACAATCAAAGCTCAACTACAACAAAACTGTGTACACAGCACACAAAGGGGTACACCAAGAGTGTCCACCTCAGGTAACTGGGGAGATAGAGCTACTGGGCCATATAAGACACGTAGCACACAAAGCCGCTCTACCAACTCAAGGAGACATAGAAGCTATCCAATATATAGAAACAAACACAGGTAAACAGCCAAAATGCAGAAACACAGAAACATGTCACAAAATAAAGAAATTGAAGAAAACAAACTACTGGATATAGAGTTCAAAACTACAGTTATAAGGTTACTCAAAAATCTTCTAGAAACATCCAAGGACCTTAGGGAGACCTGTAAGAATCTTAGTGAGAATGTCAAAAAAAATGGAAAAAGACCAGTCAGAAATTAAGCATACACTGGCTGAAATAAAGAATAATACACAGATTAAACAGTAGAGTAGAAGATATCAAGAATCAAGTCAAAGATTTGAAATATAAGGAAGCAAAAAACACCCAACCAGAAGGTCAAAAAGAGAAAAGAATCCAAAAATGTGAAGATAGTGTAAGAAGTTCTATATCTAAATTCAGCCTAGCACTAGGCATGCTTAGTGCCTACTCAAGAATGCAAATAAACCTTTCCACTAATATATACAGGGTAATCTACCATAGTTGGTAGGGTATTAAATTTGACATAAGAGAGTTATCAAGCTTTCAGATTAATTTAAATTGGCAAATTGAAATAAGTGAACACCCAAGAAAATTTAAGTGTACTGGACAAAAAGCTGTTTCTAAAGTATTAATTAAAATCTCTATTGATGGATCATCTCATGGTAAAATTGCTTAATATGCAATGAACATAAAATAGGCATATTTGTGTACAAAATAATTATAATTTAAAGTTATCAAGATTGCATTAAATTTTTTTACCAAATACTTCATTAATCAAAAATGAGGGGGAGGGTTGAATTTTTCATGTAAGGAAAAATATCTGGTAAGTAAATTACATCTAGAAAATTTTCACTTTGGAAAATTAATTTTAATTTGTAATACTAACAGCAAGACACCCATGAAAAACATACATGGTGTCAAAATAAGCCAAAGGAAAAGCAGGTAAGCAAAAATAAAAAGGACCCTAAGTCAATTTTATAGAAAAGATTCATTTATTAACTCTTGGTCGAGAATATGTTTATATACTTTCAGAAAACAACTCCAACACAAAGTGGACTCCTGCTACAGAGAGGAACTGACAGGTCTGCTCCAACCACAATAACAAGAGAAGAAACAGTCCAGAGATGGAAGATGCTGAGGACACCTTGCCATGTGAGCAGTCAGCAGCTGTGCATCGCTAAAGGATGCCTAGGACCAAACCAGAGAGGGTCGGACCAGCATTGCCACCATTTGTCCACTATCCAGATACCATTGATAACATGTACACATAAGGAACTATTTGATATTGAAAATGGAACTCAAAGCTATTGGACATTGAAATTGGGACTCAAACATTATTTTTGCTCTTGTGGGTTTATTTCTAGCCTACAGGGGCAAGATGTTTTTAAAGACAAGAACCGGGGGGCAGGGGGGAGGAAGCAGATGCAGAGGCAAAGAAGCAATGAACAGACTGTCATGCTACAGTGGGAAGGTTGCGGGGCGAGGGTGAGAGGGAGGGGGAGGCTGTAGAAGATCAACCGAAGGACTGGTATGCATGTGTGTAGGCATAGCCAGTGGATACAGGGCATTGGCGGGGGGGGGGGGCAATTTAGGGGGGGCGATAGGTGAGGCATGTACTTGGGGGGTGAGGAGGGCTGGGGAGACAATAGGAAAAAATAAAAATAAAATAAATTTTAAAATAAAGAAAAAAAGAAACTGCACAGGCCAGAAGGGAATAGCAAGAAATATTCAAAGTAATGAATAGCAAGAACCTACAACCAAGATTACTCTACCTAACAAAGCTATCATTTAGAATTGAAGGTCAGATATAGAACTTCACAGATAAGAAAAAGCTAAAGGAGTTCATTGCCACCTACCCAGTATTATATGAAATGCTGAAGGGTATTCTTTAAGAAGAGGAAGAAAAAGAAAAAGTAAATGTAAAATATTACAAACAACAAAGTGACAACAAATACATATCTATCAACAAGTGAATTTAAAAATCAAATGAATAAAAAATCTGATGAAAAGAATGAACTGGTGAATGTAATAGAATCAGGGGCATAGAAAGGGAGTAGACTGACAAATCTCAGGGGGAAAGGGGTGTAGGTGGAGCGAGAGAAAATTTGACAAAGATCTTATATGCATGTATGCAGTACCTATGGACATGGACAGTGGGGTGATGAGGGCCTGGGGTGGGAGGAACTAAGTGGAGGGGAACTATTGTGGTGGGAAAGAGACATCTATAATATTCTGAACAATAAAGATTTTTTTTAAAAATAAAGAGACATAAATATAATGGAATATTACACAGCCATAAAGAAGAATTAAGTCTTCCTCTAGCCAGTTTTTTCAGTGGATAGAGCATTGGTCTGTGGATTCAATTCTGGTCAAGGCCACATACCTGTGTTGTAGCCTTGATCCCTGCCCTCCTATTGGGCCACTCTTGGGAGGCAACCAATGTGTCTCTCTCACATCAATGTTTCTCTCTTGGTCTCTTGCAATCCCTTCCACTCTCTATAAAATCAGTGTGGGAGGGGATATATCCTCAGGTAAGGATTAACAACAACAACAAAAAGGAATGAAGTCTTACAATTTGTGTCAACATGGATGGACCTACAGGATATTTTGCTACATGAAATAGGTCAGAAAGCAAAAAGCAAATACCATATGATTTAGTTTATGTGTGGAATCTAAAACAAACAAACAAAAGATGAAGATAAAAGAAAACTCATAGATTTAGAGAAAAAACTGACAGGCTGACAGAAGGAGGGGTTAGGGGCAGGATGAAAAAAGTGATGTAATTAAGAAGTACAAATTTTCAGTTAAAAAATAGTTTTGAGGATATAAAACATAGTCAATAATATTTTAACAACTACCAATGGTGTCATGTCAGGTGGATGCAAGAGTTATTGGGAAATCACTTTGTAAGTATATAAATGTCTGTCCACTAAGCTATACTGCTGAAACTAGCACAATATGGAATGTTATTTTAATTGAAAAAAATTTTAGATGTAAAAGTTTATTGGAACATTGGTGAGTGGAATCTATACCATTTGTGCCTCAGAGATATTTTTTGTCCAATTGCCCTGAACAATTATTTTTTATCTGCACAAATAATGATAAACTTGAAAAATTGTCACTAGAAAAATACAGTTGTCACCATTCTTCTCTCAAGATGTAATTTTGTTGTTACATAACAGGGAAGGATCAACCATATTAGTAGGATTTTCTCTAAGTCTTTATACCTTGATATCTTACTACATAATAACTTGTGATCTTTCTATTTGAAAATGCAGTGCCTAATGAAAAAGTAAGTGCTGTGAATTAATAATGTCATCATTGTCTATCTTCTTCATTACAGAAGAACTAGGTAAGTCACCTGGATAGGGAGAGGATTGATAGAGTTTAGTTCACAAAGAAAGACTGTGAATAGAACCTCTTACTTGTCTGTCCTTCTTAACACAAAAGAGAAGTGGAAACTTTTCAAATGTTTATTGGTTTAAAAACAATTCAGGAAAAAGCTCTCATTTGCTAAGTATCAAGACACTAATGTAGGCAATTATCTTATTACAAAAAGGCAGCTTCTCTTCTAAGAGAATCAGCTTTTGAAAAATGTCTTTAATGCTTTTGCAGAACCTGCCCAATATCTATACTAATAATAGAGGAATATGCAAATTGTCCAGGATGCCATCACAGTAAAAGTAACAACCAGCAGGCTGCCTCAGTGACAAGGCCAGCAGGGGGAGTAATGAGGGATGACTAAATGACTGAACAGCAGGCTGCATGGGGCAATTATGCCAGCAGGGGGAAGGCGGTTGGGGGTGACCAGGCCAGTAGGGAAGGCAGTTAGGGGTTATCAGGCTGGCAGGTAGAGGCGGTTTGGGGTGATCAGGCTAACAGGGGGAGCAATTAGGGGTGATCAGGCAGACAAACAGGTGAGCAGTTAGGAGCCAGCAGTCCTGGATAGTGAGAGGGATGTTCAACTGCCGGTTAGGCCCCATCCCCAGAATTGGGCCTAAACTGGCAGTTGGACATCCCCTAAGGGGTCCAGATTGGAGAGGGTGCAGGCTGGGCTGAGGGAACCACCCAGTACACAAATTTAATGCATCGGGCCTCTAGTTTAATAATAATGAAAATGATAATAATAAGAATACTCCCTAAATAGCCATCCATTCACCATGGTATTCCTCTCTTCAGGAAAGCTATTTGTATGCCTCAGCCATTATGTTCCCAGTTTAGAATAAAGAATAATAGAACCATGTTATTGATGATTGGGCAAAAATTCTATTCACAGTTAATTGAATTATTACTCTCATCCATTTCTCCATCTATACATGCAAATTCATACAAATTGTCCCACATCTCACATTCAGGTGGACTCACAAAATGTTGAAACACCAAAGCCTTGATTATCAAGCATGTTCTAAATGGCATTTCTTTTATAGACAACCACAGCAAGACATGACTAGAATAAGATGTAGGCAATATTTAGGGCCGGGAATGCAAAGAAAGATAAGAAAAAGTCCAATTACAGAGCAAGCATTTATAACATTTTAAATGAAATCCAGTCATGTTGTTTTTAAAATAGTATCTGCATCAAAATTAAAATATTATAACTTTCTTTTAGGGAACTCCTGGTCCTTTAATATCTAGACCCAAGGCAGCCTTATTTCCTGTCATCCTTTTCATTCCTGCTCACTGTGGGCCATCTGGCAGATATAGTCTGTGAATCCCAAAACTCTCACATACAACCCTCATTTGAAATATCTTTTCTTCTCTACTTGAAAATGATCTATTTATGTTTGTGTCTCTATCAAATGTTACATACATTTGGAAAAAATTACCTGTTTCCAATAAGAAAGTTAATGGCACTGCTTAAGATATTCATACAACACTCTGATAATGACTTCATTATCTTGTACATTGTGTTGTAATATCTGTTTACTGGTCTATTTTGTTCTATTTTGTTCTGGAAATTGTTGCCTATTTACAAATGCCCTTTTCTGCTAGAACTTTGCTCTCATTGAACAGAATGCAAATTGTGGACATCCTGGTTTTGTCTATTTACTAGAATGTGTGTCAGGGGGAAAATAGGTAAGCATTTGATTTATTTACTGTACAAGATGATCTGTAAAGGCTAACACTGTGTAATTCTGGCAATTTAAGTAATGTAGTGAGGGCATACTATTTTATTTGTTGAAGGCATCCAAAGCTCCTGAAAACACAGTAAAATGGAAATTATTCATCCCTTAGTGCTTCAACAAAATAATATGGTTCTGAGCGATGAAAGACCCTGGGAAGAAAGAAAAAAAAATATGTTCAAACAGCTGCTTGCTTGTATTAGTAGGTAAAGCCAAGATGATAATGGCCTTCAGAACTTTAAGTAATGTACTTTATTTTACTATGCTGGAATGCTCTCAAGATATATTCTAAAGACTTTACCAATATTTCCCATGAGCAAGAATATAACTAAAAAAATTAAGATGGTTTCTGTGCAAGGCTACTAAAATTGAACTTGATTTAACTAAACAAATAATATAGCAGACACTCTTCTTTATTTTTAATTTCTATATTGATTAAGGTATTACATATGTGTCCTTTCCCCCCCATTACCCCCGTCTCCACCCCACTCATGTTCTCACCCCGCTGTTGCCTGTGTCCATTGGTTAGGCTTATATGCATGCATACAAGTCCTTAGGTCAATCTCTCTCCCTTACCTCCACCCTCCCCTACCTTCCCTCTAGGTTTGATGGTGTGATCGATGTTTCTCTGTCTCTGGATCTGTATTTGTTCATTATGACCTATTGTTTTCTTCTTCTTTCTCTTGTACACCAAATTTGCATTTCTCTATGATTTAATTAGATTGTGATGCACTCTTTTGGAAAGGGTTTACATTCTGATGGTTTAAATTCAACCACAGACATAACTGAGGAAATCACTTACTGGAAATATGACCATGATAAAATTTTTCAACTGAGGTTCAATATATATTGAGTCAGAAAAAGAGTTTGTATATTTAGAAATCAAATAACACTATGCAAAGAACTAGGCAGTCTGATTATAGTTCTCAGTACTAACAAAAAGAAAGAAATTATGAAAACAACCCCAAAAAAAATGTCAAGAAGAAAGAATGGATCTGCTGCAAGGTTGGATTTTTAAAAAATTATTGACTAAGAGAGAAATCCAACAACCCATTTCCAAAAGCACTAAAAAACTAAAAAAAAATGTGGATGGGCAATTATTTATTGTTACGAATTTTTATTAATGGAGAAAGCACCCCCTTTCCCAGAGCCTTAATACCCTGCAGATTCTTACATTATCACTTGTAGTTTTATTTATTTACTAGAGGCCCAGTGCATGAAATTCGTACATGGGAGGTGAGGGGTATCCCTCAGCCCAGCCTGCACCTTCCCCAATCTGAGACTCTCAAAGGATGTCAGAAGCCCCCATTAGGCCCAATCACAGTGGAATTGGGTCTAAATGGGCAGTCGGACATCCCTCTCACAATCAGGACAGCTGGCTCCCAATCACTCACCTGCTTGCTTGCCTGATTGCCCCAAAACACTTGCCTGCCAGCCTGATCACCCTCTAACCACTCCCCGGCCAGCCCAATTGCCCCTAACTGCCCTCCCTTGCAGGCCTGTCCCCCCCAACTGTCCTCCCCTACAGGTCTAGTCCCTCCCAATTGCCCTCCTCTGCAGCCCTTGTCACCCCCAACTACCCTCTCCTTCAGGCTTAGTCACTCCCAACTGTTCTCTCTGCAGGCCTGGTCTCTCCCCCCAAAAAACCCTCCCTTGCTGGCCATTCTGTGGTGGTCATCTTTTGTTTACATGGGGACATCTATCTTTGACCACATGGGGGCGACCATTTTGTGTGTTAAAGTGATGGTCAATTTGCATATTACCTCTTTATTATATAGGAGTAGAGGCCCAGTGCATGAAATTCATGTATGGGGGAGGGGAGTGTCCTTCAGCCCAGCCTGCTCCCTCTCCCATCTGAGGGATTTCTGATCACCCACTTAGGCCTGATCCAGGTAAGATAGGGCCCAAATGCAGTCAGACATCCCTCTCACAATCCAGGACTGCTTGTTCCCAACTGCTTACCTGCCTACCTTCCTGATTGTCCCTAACCGCTTCTGCCTGCCAGCCTGATCACCCCCTAACCACTCCCCTGCCAGCCTGATTGATGCCTAACTGCTCCCCTGCCAGCCTGTTTGCCATTAACTGCCCTACCCTGTGGGCCTGGTCACCCCTAATTGCCCTGCCTTGCAGGCCTGAGTCCCTCCAAACTGTCCTTCTCTGCAGGCCCAGTCACCCCAGTTCCTTCCTCTGCTGGTCTGGTCACCCCCAACTGCCTTTCCTTGCAGGTCTGGTCCCTGCCAACTGTCCTCCCCTGCTGGCCATCTTGTGGTGGATATCCTCTGTCCATAGGATCCTTTGACCAGATGGGAGCAGTCATCTTGTGTGTTGGAGTGATGATCAATCTGCATATTACTCTTTTATTAGATAAGATTTATTTATTTATTATTATTACTATTATTTTATTTACTAGAGGTCCAATGCATGAAGATTTGTGCAAGAATGGGCCTTCCTTCCCCTGACTGCTGGTCTTACCTTCACTCTGGCCTGTAACTGCCTTTTTGCTCTGGCCCAGAGCCACCTTTCCACTTTCCCATGCTGCCCAAATGCCTGGAGCAGCTTGGATGGTGTAGAACAGCTGAGTTATCACCATGGCAATGATGCAAGCATCCTGCCCTGCCCCTAGCCTCTCAGCACCTGCATATGCAAATTAACCCCCCATCTTTGTTGGATTAATTTGCATGCTCACTCATGATTGATTGGTATTGCAAAGGTATGGTCAATTAGCATGTAACTCTTTTTTTAGGTAGGTTTATTTATTTATTTATCTATTTTTTATTTTAATCATCACCTCCCTCACTGCCAGTTATTTATTATGATGGTCAAACATGTCAGATATTAAAATGCTTCTGTTATTTTTAAAAAATGGTTTTATGTCTTGGGAGATAATATATAGCTTGTACTTCTTTTAAAGTACATATGTCTTTTCTTCCAACTTAAGCCTGTTGTAAGTAGGAGGCCTGAGATAGAAAAGTTATTGGATCTTCCAAGTTGAAGACTGAGAAAAGAGAGGAAGAGAATTTTCCTTGTGTGCTGTCATTACTTATCTCAGCTGCTGGGAGATATTTGCGGTTAACTTGTTCTGGAATAAATACATGGTCTTGTAGATTTTTTTTTCATTATTTTTCAAGAAGCCACACTAGAAAACATTGCAGTGCATTCACATTGAAAGATGGTGCAATTCCTTTGGTGGGATCTGTATAGCTCTTCCTCAACTCTTGGGATTTGTGTTGTTCATCTATGACCAAAAGAAATCCATTTACTCATCAACTATATTGGACTCAAAGGTGATTTGAAATCTAATGTCCATTCCTTATCCTTCTTTTATTTCTGTCAGCCTACAGTTTTGTCCCATATACACATGTGCCATAAATATCATGATTCTTTCTTTCTCTCTTTCCTTCTTTCTTTCCTCCCTTTTTCTTTCCTCCCTTCTTTTCTTTCTTTTCTTCTTTCCTTTTTTTCCCTTTCCTTCCTTCCTTCCTTCCTTCCTTCCTTCCTTCCTTCCTTCCTTCCTTCCTTCCTTCCTTCCTTCCTATTCTTTCTTTCTTTTCTTTCTTTGGTTCGTTTTTTCTTTCTTTTCTTTTCTTTCTTGCTTCCTTCCTTTCTGTCTTTTCTCTCTTTCTTTATTGAGGGGAAGGGATGATTTTATCTGGAGACCCATATGCACTTTTGACACCCATCATACCCTTTTACTTTCTTTTAGAAAGCAATTAGATTGATGACTCCCTTAATTATGTCCCAGCAATTCCATCTTTCCAAAACAGAAATAATTGCATTTTCATTGACTCTTGGACTCAGAGCTGAGATTGAAACTACAATAATAAAATATCCTGTCAGGAATCTGGATTGCATATTTAAAGATAAAATTCAAAACTTTTCAAGACCTATTATAAAATTCATAATCTTCCATTGTCAGAGGCTATTATAATTTAAATAAGTCCATGAAAATTACATTTCAAATCAATTCTGTTTCTCCAATGGTGACTATCTCATTTACACACTAAATTAGGAATTTTGTGCCATAAGCTTTATAGATAGTCCCTGATTGAAGCCCAGTAAAGTTAAATTGGGTTTAGTGTAAGTTAGCTTTATGTAATTCAATTCAAGTTGGCTTTTAAGCCACTTGAAGGACTGGAGATGTAAAGGCCCGTGGATATAGCTCTATCTATGTGTTTTTACCTTTAGGCACTGACCTGAATTTTTTTTCAGTTATCCCAGATTTCTTTTGCATGTATATAGGCTGACGCTTACCCATTTGCACCCATTCTCCCAAACAAGAGCATATTTCTCCATTTTGTTTGCCACTGCCACCTTTAAACGGTCAACAGCATCTCCTCTGATAAAGTGGCTACTCCTCTCTAAGCTACCCTGACAGTCATTAAGATGAACATACTTTCCCACACTTAGAACAGAATAGACTGTCTATTCTGATAACTGCAAAGAAAAATCACATTTTATTTTGCTGGCTAACAAAAACTTTGACTGGCTTTTAGATGAGTTTTTAAGCCTGGGGCACAAACATATAAGTATTTTTGTGAAAGCTTATAAATCAACATCACTGCTTTGAGTCTAAGAATAAACTCACAACATTTCCCCAATATGCCTTATAAATCAGCTTAGGAGAGAGCGATACAGAAGAAATTGTGGAAAGCCATATCATGAGAGATTCTTAAAAAACTTGACTTAGTTGTACTTTAAATCAAAATTCTGTGCAAACACATCTTCCTTTTTCTTTGCATATAAAAAGAAATGGTACTTTCAAAGTTATTTCAAGTTATATGTGAATATATTTATAAGATAATTTATTTTTTATTTAAAAATGTTAATGTTCACATAATTTTAAGCATCCCCTTTTCCTCACCTTTGCCCACCTCTACCCACCCTTTATCCCCCTCCCTTGGTCTTCACCAAGCTCTGTGTCCATGGAGTATACATATATGTTCTCTAGCTAATCCCTGCCATGACTGGTGTGGTTCAATTGGTTGGGTGTCCTCCTGTGAAACAAAAGGTTGCCGGTTGGATTCCTGGTTAGGACACATGACTAGCTGTAGGCTTTCACCCAGGTAGGGGTTCTACAGGAGTCACTTAGCAGATCCACATTGCACTCTCACATTGATTTTCCTCTGGCTCTTACTCTCCTTCTAAAAAACTAAAAAAAAAAAAAAATCAATATAAAAGCAATAAAAAAAAATCAAACACATCTTCTATCTTCAAAATGTTTTCTAAGCCAATGCAAAATTCTTTTACTTTATGCAGTGAAATCCAACTATATTCAAATATGATATAAGGGTTTAGACCAAGAGGTCTTATTTTTATGATGGTCAACTCTAGGAGATTTCCTTTTACTCATATAATCATTGGTGGAAAAGTTGCTATAATAAGGAGGTTCCTGTGTGACAGGGAAAGATTAGAAAATAAGTCTCATTAATTTGAACTGTGAATAAAAAAAAATATGAAACTAATGCAAAAGTACTAAAGAATGCAAAAAAAAAAAAGAATGCACTTGCAATGTGCCTGGCATAGCATAATAGTGATATTAGCTATGAGGGTAATGATGGTGATGATTGTGATGGCTTTTAAAGTCAGATTGTTACTGATTGGGGTTACTGGATGGGACCTTTGTTCTTCTTATTGACACAGAAAAAAACCTTAAAGTCAACAAAAATTAAGGTAAAGCAAATTGGGATTTATTAAAGATACACTCCAAGTGAGAAGCAGGCCAGTTGAGAGACACAATGGCCCCTCATTCCTGAGTTACATGGTTTAAATGAGATATTTTCTGGGTGGAGACTTTTATTTGCATTCAGGGATGATTGGAAGAAAAGGATTATATAACTGCCATATTTTTCGGTGTATAAAATGTTATTTTGTTTTTTCTAAAATCGTTAGACTGAAAACCGAGAGACATCTTATACATGGAAGTCAGCCAAGGACGGAGTCACATGGGTGTGTAGCTGCCCATACTTTGTCAAATAGGCTTCCTCCAATCATGAGCCTTATTGTTACTAACATCAGCTGATGTGGAAATTGGAGATGGAGGTGGACAGTGTACAGATGCAGCAGGAACCGGAGCCTTCTGAGCCCATGAAGATGTCAAAAGATAAATATTGTAAGCAGTGGTCTTACTCTGCAAAATTTAAACTTAATGTAATCAGCTCTGCAAAAAGAGCATGGAAATAGAGCAGCAGAGAGAAAATTTGGTCCTCCTCCCAATGAGTGTATGATCAGACAGTGGAGGAAAGAGGAAGAACAAATCCTTACGATGTCAAAAAAGAAGAAGGCCTTAAGAGGAAAACCAGCAAAATATTTAAAATATCGCTTTCTTAATTTTGGGTTGGAAAAGTGGGGTATCTCTTATACATAGGGGTGTCCTATACATGGAAAAATACAGTATATTTATTCTGTACATGTTCTTATCCATAATGGATACAGAAAAACCCACAGGGGTGGGAGGGTCAAAACTGCACAGCGAATGTTATTATAATTAGTCCAGAACCCTAGTAAAGTCTTACTGAGATCATGTTGTTTTCCTCTCAACTTGCATCAAGAACCAACTGGTTCCAAACCTGCCCATAGGAAGTGGCCGAAAGCAATGTTGGTCCTACCCCTGTCAGGATCCTAGGGCAGGCCCACAGCAGCCCCTCATGTCTAACTTCCTACCTAACAAGACATCTACAAGAAAATGAGAAAATAAATGATTGCCTAGTTTAAAAATGTAGGTTTAGTAGGGAAAGACATATAACAACATCTGGCTTAATCATCTTTCAGTAAGTTTATTTAAAAATAATAACACTTGTGTTTGAATGCAAGTTTCAGTATACCTGGATGAAAATCATTCTATTCAAATTTTTGGATTTACTGGAAATTGTTATATTATTAATTGAGCTATGTCAGTAGAAATCATAGTCATCTCTAATGCATACTACGTAAAAAAGTAAATATAAATAAATAGGGGTTAAGTAAGGAGCATCAAGTTTATTTATAAACTGTTCTAGCAAATAAAAATACAATGTGCAAATATCAAAAGTACAACATTAACCATAATGACAAGAAAATTTATTTTATTATAATAAAAGAGTGGAATTAAAACTTTTGGAAAAGTATGAAGAAAAATAGTAACATAAGCAGAAGTTCTAAATAAAGGAAGTGCAGAGGAGCAAACAAGTCCAGGTTATAGTGAGGCATATTATTTTTGTAACTTGCTATTATTCCAACTTTTTACTGAAGTACAATTTATATAATATAAATTACATCCATAACTAGTATACAGTATACCATTTGTTCTGCATTTACAACCATATTTTCCAATATATTGATCATACAATCAAGATAAAAATAATTACTTTCACTCCAAAAAGTTTCTGTGTGACTTCCTTACTTCAACTAATCATATTACTGTCCCAAAGAAATTACTGTTCTGCTATATGTCATTAGATGTTAATTTTGCCTTTCCTAGAACTTTATATAAATAGAAGCATACAATAAATATTCTGTATCTGGCTACTTTTGATCATCTTAATATTTTTAAGATTCTATATGTCATTGCATGAATCAGTAATTTCTTCCTTTTTTACCAAGAAGTCTGAATATTCCCCTCTAAGGACATGCCATAATTTGTTTATCATTAGACAATTTTATTGGCTAATACAAATAAAGCTGTTCTTCATGTCAATGTCATGAGGAGTTTATTAATGTCATGAGGGGTCCACTTATAAGACATACATTCCATTGTCCTTAAGTAACTGGGTAAGTGTAATTATTTTTCTCAGGCCACTATCATGTTCAGTTGTTCTATTTTTCTTGTCCTTTTTTTTTTTTTTAATTCTTACCTGAGGATATTTTTTCCATTGGTTTTCAAAGATAGTTGCAAGGAGGGAGAAGGAGAGAGAGAAAGAGAGAAACATCAATGTGAGAGAGATACATTGACCGGTTGCTTCCTGTAGGTGCCCTGACCCGGGCAGGGAGCAAACCAAAACCCAAGTACGTGCTCTAGATCAGGAATTGAACTTGTAGGCTCATGCTCTAACCACTTAGCACACCAGCCAGGGCCATTCATCTATTCTTATGTTACATCACATTTTATTAATTGCTATAGCTTTTTAATAAGTCCTATGATATACCAAGGAATGTAAGTCCTTCAACTTTGTTCTTTATCAAAATTATTTTTGCTATTCTAATCCTCTGCATATTATTTCAAACTTGCAAATCGGTTTATCAATTCCTCACTTCTCCCAAAAAAAAACCTGATGGGATTTTTTAAAAACCTTTATCATTGAAAGTATTATAAAGGTCTTCCTTTGTTCCCCATTAACCTCTGCCAGCCCAGTCTCAACCTCTCCTCTGTCCCAGACTCTCACCACCCCATTGCCTCTGTCCATGGGTTATACAAATATGCATACAAGTTCATTGGTTGATCTCTTCCCAACCACCCTCCCCTGCCTACCCTCTGAAGTTCAACAATCAGTTCTTGCTTCTATGACTCTGGGTCTATTTTGGATCATCAGTTTATTTGGTTCATTAGATTCCACATATGAATGAAATCATGGAATACTTATCTTTCCCTGACTGTCTTATTTTGCTCTGCATAATACTCTCCAGGTCCATTCCTACTGTTGAAAATGGTAAGAGGGACACAGGGACACACACCCCTACCCCCCATGCATGAATTTTATGCATTGGGCCTCTAGTGTATTATAAAATTAGTAGAGACCTGGTGCACAAAATTTGTGCATTGGGGAGGGGTGTCCTTCAGCCCAGCCTGCTGCCTCTCCAATCTGGTACCCCTTGAGGGATGTCTGACAGTCGAACATCCCTCTCACATTCCAGGACTGTTGGCTCCCAACTGCTCACATGCCTGCCTTACTGATTGCCCCTAACTGCTTCTGCCTGCCAGCCTGATCACCCCCTAACCACTCCCTTGCCAGCCTGATTGATGCCTAACTGATCCCTTGCCAGCCTCTTTGACCCTAACTGTCCTCCTCTGTGGGCCTGGTAATCCCTAACTGCCCTCCCTTGAGGGCTTGATCACCTCCAACTGCCTCCCTTTCAGGCCTGGTCCCTCCCAACTGTCCTCCCCTGCTGGCCAACTTGTGGTGGCCATCTTGTGTCGACATGCAGGAAGGATATTTTGACAACATGGGGCAGTCATCTTATGTGTTGGAGTGATGGTCATTCTGCATATTACTTTTTTATTGGATAAGATAGGAGTCCTGTGCATGGGTGGGAGCCAGTTGGTTTGCCCTGAAGGGTGTCCTGGATCAGGGTTGGTGTTCCCTTGGGGAAAAGGATGGCCTGGGAGAGGGGCCTGTGGTGGTTTTCAGTCCAGCCATCCCTGCCTCTGCTACCCAAGCAGAGGCCCTGGTATCTGGGACTTATTTATCTTCTACAATTGAAACTTTGTAGTCTGGAGCAGAGCCAAGCCTTCTGCTGGCACAGCCATTGGAACTTTGTTGCCTTAAGCAGAGGCTTCTGCTGGCCAGGTTTTGTAGAAAGTTTGGCTTCCTCCAGTGCTAGGGGCAACCCAAGCCTTTGTCCTGCTCTCTCTGTGGCCATAGACATCTTGGTTGAGTTAATTTGCATACTCGCTCTGATTGGCTGGTGGGCATGCTGGTTGACATGGCTTGTGGTATGGTCAATTTGCATATTACTCTTTTATTAGATAGGATGAGAAGGGTCTCTTTTATTCTTATCTTTCTGAGAGTTTCCATCAGAATTTGTGTTGAATTTTATAAATTTATTTTTGTATATCTATTGCCTTCTGATTTGTGTTGGCAAGGTAATGAATTTTATTGACTAATGTTTACATTTTAAACCTACTTTGCATTTCTGGGATAAATGACAATGGCTTATAATGTTTTTATTTTTAGTTAGATCTGGGTTTTATTTTTTAATATATTTGGGAAATTTTTGCTATGACATTTCTGAAGGATATTCGTCTGTAAGTTTCGGGGGCTTATGTAATAATATTTTAACATCAAGTAATACTAGCCTCATAAAATGATTGAGGAAATGTCCCTCACAACTTTAATTTTTTGAACAAGATTGTATAATATGAAATGTTGGACAGAATCTGTCAATAAAGGTATCTGTGACAGGAAATTTTCTTAAGGAAACAAATTTTCACTTAAAGTTTCCAATTTTGTAGCCTTGTGGGTGTTGTATTATTTTTGTCAATTTTGATAGTGTGTCTTTCATGGAATTTATCTACTTACTCTAAATTGCATAATTTATCATTGTATAAGTTATAAATTTATGGTGTTATTAGAGGCCCGATGCACAAAATTCATGCAAGGGGCTTGGCCCTCACAGTTGGGGAGGCTTGCCTGGCTCTCGCAGCCTTGGCTTCATCTGGAAGGTTGTCTGGAAGGACATACAGAAGAACATCTAATATGTATTCTAACTAGCATATTGCACTTTTATTAGGTGATTAGTTCCATTTAAGTCTTTGTGATTTAAAACTCAGATTTTTTTTTAAAAAAAGACTGCCTCTACTTTGTATACATGAAAAATAAAGTAATTCAATAATCAAATAATAACCTCAGTTTTGCTAATCGATTATTTTAGATACATGGGAAAAAGAAGATAGACAGAAAACAACATAGACCCATGTTTTAAGTAAATACAGATGAAATTTCAATTTACATATAATAGGTCTTGCTTTAAGACAATTTTGAGTTTAATCAGCTCAATTCTGTGAATAATAAATTTCACAAATTGTCACAAATGGTCAATTCAAATAAACAAAAATTGAACAAAACCAAGAAAATAAGTATTGTACTCCATTTTGTCAATTAATTGAAGTGATTGATTTGACAATTGATGCTGGATAAAATATTTCTCCATTTCTGTTTTTTTAGAGTAATTTTTGAAAACTTTTAAAGAATAAAGTTAAAAAGCTTAATTTGCATTAACTAAGAATATTATTTAAACTGTGCAATAGAATTCTAAGACAACACTCAAGATTCCCAGGATGATGCACACATAACTTCTCCTAGTGACTCAATCCCAAACTAATATAGATACCACTGTGAAGAGATTTTGAAGAGGTAATTAAGGTCTCAAATCAATTGATCATAAAATATGGAGATTATTCTGTGAATCTGAACAATTACCTAAGGTCAGAGACAGAGTGAGAAATTCAAAATGAGATTAAAAAAAAAAGTGAAGAGAAGAATTTTAAGCTACTTTTTTCTATCAAGTGGACCTTGTTCAATATCATAGTATTTTAGTCTGGTGTGGATTTATAAGCAGAACTTTCCTAAAGGCAAACAAATGTATTAAATAAAAGGTTAATGGATTACTCAGTGAAGTTGTGAAAAATATTTGCCCCAGGGCATGTCTCCTGAGTTCCAAAACACTCCGTGGCTTTGGAGAGACTGAATAATAGGAAAATACATGTGTTACATGCACTCCAGTAAATTTCCTGAAAATATTTTGCTACTATGTGTAAAACACTTCATCAGTATTATCTTCTTATTCCTTACACACACAGTCTGATGTAAGTGTAATAATTATCCTCATATTACAGATGAGTAAATTGGAATTTAGTGGGGTTAAGACTCAGTGGTTCTCAACCTTTCTAATGCCACAACCCTTTAATATAGTTCCTCATGTTGTGGTGACCCCCAACCATAAAATTATTTTCATTACTACTTCATAACTGTAATTCTGCTATTGTTATGAATTGTAATGTAAATATCTGTGTTTTCTGATGATCATAGACTCTATACCAGCAGTTCTCAACCTGTAAGTCGCAACCCACAGGTTGAGAACTGCTAGCAGGATCGCCTAAGACCATTAGAAAACACAGACATTTACATTATGATTCATAACTAGCAAAATTACAGTTAGGGAGTAGCAACAAAAATAATTTTATGGTTGTGGTCACCACAACACGAGGAACTGTATGAAAGGGTCACGGCATTAGAAAGGTTGAGAACCACTTGTCTAAGATCACATAGGCAGCAAGAGCCTGAGTTAGGATCTCAAGTAGGCATATTGATCTCTTTTGTTTAACCCATGCCCATTGCCCAGGAATTGGATGCCTTCAGTGTAAATCAAGTTATTTTATAAATGTTGATATTTAAAAATAGTTAATAAAATTATATGTATAACAGGTTTTTTGTCTGTTTTTTTTATTATATTGTTAATACTCACCTGAGGATATTTTTCCCATTGGTTTTCAGAGAGAATAGAAGGAAGTGAGGGAGGAGGAGGAGAGAAAGAGAGAACATTAATGTGAGCGAAACAGATCAGTTGGTTGCCTCCCACACTCACCTTGAGTGGGCCCAAGGATCAAACCTGCAACCCAAGTACAGGCCCTTGACCGGGAATTGAACCTGTGACCTTTGATCTGAGGGCTCTAACCACTGTGAACAACCAAACAGGGCTATAACAGTATTTTTTAGTTTTAAATTTGATCTGATGTCTATTAGAAAATAAAAAAAAAATACTCTTTTACAATTATATGATATAATAAATATATTACCTGGGTCATTCATTCTTTAATTTATCTTTTACTTATTTGTAGTTTTATTTAAATATGGTCAGAGAATAATTGGCTACCTTCTGCACACTCTAACTGGGAATTGAGCCCCAACCCAGGCATGTGCCCCGACTGGGAATTGAACTGTGACCTGGTTCATAGGTCGATGCTCAACCACTGAACCACTCTGGCTGGGTGGGTTCTTTTTTTATGTAGGTATTTATTACAAGTGGCCTTGTGTCAGACACACTATTACACACACGTGCACACTTGGTCCCCCACTTGGACACACCAATGATCTTTTCAGTGTGGAGAGAGGACGAGAGTGTCCCTAGGTGTGAAGTTTGCACTGACAGACTAGGGGTGGGGTAAGTACTGGGGCCCAGGATCTTCTGGAGTGGCTCTAACAGAGATCTTGGATAGAGTTATATGCCTAAGAACTCTCTTTCAGTTTCCCCTGGGCCTGGAGACCTTTCAGAGGACTTTCTCCTGTGTCTCCTGGGAGACCTTTCAGATGCCTTAGAGGCCTCCAGGAGAGAGTTCCATACTGCCCCCAGCCCCACGCAGCGCTCCCACCTCACAAGCTTGCTGCCTTCCTGCACTTGCAGCCGCCAGCACCACCCTGGTTCTCTGTGGAGCCAGTTCCACTCCTGATGTGATTACAATGGAAAGAACAGGGAGAAGGGCAGGCCTGGTGCTCAGGGAACAGTCAAACTGGTAACCCGCCTCTCCTCAGCTCCATTCATGTCCCTACATCCTGAGGCTGGTTCAGAGTTAAAACTTGTGTCAGCCAGTCGTCCCTCGGGCCTGCACAGATACCTCATCCACCCGCTACTCGTGCCCCTCTTCGTCCCCAGCAGTGGGGGCTCTGAATATAGTGCCCAATGACTATGTCCAGACTGGTGACGATGGGTGTTGCTGTTATTATTGTTTGTGAATGCTGTGACTGTGTGTGCCCCAGAGGGCAACCGCCCAGCCCTTTGGACATCAACCTTCTGAGAGCTATCGGGACCACATCTATCCTCGCCCTGTGGGACTGCCTGCCCCTGCCCTCCCCTCCATAGCCCTTCCAGCCTGGGGGACATGCGCACACAGACACATCTTACTTCCCATGCGTGTTTTACTTTTTGATGTTCAGAGTGGCTCACTGGCTGGGACTCCATCTTGGGGAGAGGGGAAGGTTGGTTCCTTGGCTGGGGGAGGGGGAGTGGGGCAAAGAAGGGCAGGGAATGCCTGGAGGGAAACGGGGGTGGGCGTCACCAGAAACCCTGCTCTCTCCAGGAACAGCTGCTGCTCCCCATCCCAGGGTCCCAACCCATCTCCCAAAGAGGTGGCCCTTGTTTACAGTGAGGACTCTGTCACTGTGTCTCTGTTTCCTGGAATATAAATTGTAGTGACCCCAGACTGTAGAGTTTTTTATGTGTTTGGATACATTTGCTGTGTGAGGAAAAAAAACTACAAAAAACCCTACTTTTGTACATATTGTATGTTTACTATTGAAATGTATTCTAGTGGCTATTCATACACCAAGACTTTAGGTATTGAGACATGAATACTACCCACGTAATAAGCACTTGCCTGGAATAAAATATAAAATTGAAATAAACCTGCACTGAAACCTAAAAACAAACAAACAAACAAATAAATAAATAAATAAATAAATAAAATCAGAGAACATATGGCAATCCTATGAAATTTGATGAGGCTAGCTTACAATGTCAATAATGCTGCATGCATTATGCTCTATGATGATGCTCCATGAAATGCTTCATGGAAAGAATCTGTACTCTGTCATTGTAGGCTGCAAATTCACAGGGTAAATATCAAGTAGATCATTGGGGATGTCATTGTTGGCTGCAGATTTGAAGGGTAAATAATATCAAATAGATCATTGAGGATGCCACAGTTTCTGAATCCTGATTGAAGTTTTCTGCTTTTTCTTTCACTATTGAGAATATTTATCTATAATTGTGGATTCATCTTTTTTTCCTTCTAGTTATGTCAGGTGTGTTTTTGTTTGTTTTGTTTTTAATATATGTGAAGATATGTAGTTGGATGTACTTAGATTTATGATATCTTCCTGGAAGACTATTTTATCATTACAAAGTGTCCATTTCTCTTTTCTCTTAAATAATGTCCTTGGACCTATTTTGTTCATCCATTCATTATGTTCATTAGATTCTACTTATAAGTGAGATCATGTGGTACTTCTCTTTCTCTGACTGGCTTATTTCACTCAGCATAATACTCTCCAGCTCCATGTATGCTTTCAAAAAGAGTAAGAAATCCTTCTTTTTTTAGAGATGTATAGTATTCCATTGTGTAAATGTCCACAGCTTTTTTATCCACTCATCTACTTATGGGCACTGAGTTGTTTCCAGATCTTAGCCATCTATATATATAAAAACCTAATATGCAAACAGACCGAACAGCAGAACAACGGAACAACCAGTTTGATGTGAGCTGATCACTAGGGTGCGTGCATGGAGCATGGTGGGCATCGGCAGCAGGTGGCAGAATGCGGAACATGACAGGCATCGGCCGTAATGGGATGGTAGAGCAGGTAAGCAGGGGCACAAGACCAAGGTGGGGCACCTATCACAGTCCATGGGGTAAGCCTCTGGTGGTTACTGAAAATTTGCTCCCACATGCCACAATACCGCCGGCACTCATACCTGCTGCTGGTGCTTGGTGCTGTCCCCAGTCACTCAGCACTCTCAACAGGTGCAAGCGGTAGCTGCTGGATCAGATCACACTCAGAGCTACTTCACCTGTCCCTGCTCCTGAGGGGTGATGGAGGCTGGCAGCCACCTCTCACACTCACTGCCGGACACAGCCCCACTCACACCTGCTGCCAGCCCTGAAGCCTCCACTAGCACTCACTGCTCACACCGTTGCCGGCTCCCGCCCCAATTGCTCTGTGCTGTCAGCACGTGAGAGTGATGGTGGCAGTAGTTGGGCCGCTGGCAGACAGGAGAAGCAGGGTCCACAGCAGGAGGGGCTAGGCAGGTGTGTGGTGGATGGGCTGAGATCTGCCCCTATGCCCACCACAGCATCATGGCCCACAGTTCCTTTCAAGGTGCACAAATTTGTGCACTGGCCCCTAGTAATAAATAATGCTGTTATGAGCATGGAAGTGCACATGTTCTTTTCATTGGTGTTTCACACTTCTTAGGATATATTGCTAGAACCATTGAGGCATATCTCAGTGGGGTGGGGCAGAAAATGGAAAGAGATTAACCAAAGAACTCATATACATATATACATAACCGAGGGATACAGCTAATAGTGTAATGAAGGCCTGGGGTAGGGCAAGAGCTGGGAGGAGGGGGAGGAATTGAGGAACATCTGTAATTCTGTCAACAATAAAAGGAAATAAATTTTTTATAAAAATGTCTTACCCTAATGTCTATTGTGTCTGGTATTAGTATAGCTAAACCACCCTTTGTTGACTAGGTTGATGTTTATTCCCATCCTTTCACTTTAACATTTGTGTCTTTGGACTTAATTTGTGTCTCTGGTACACAGCATATATTTGGGTTTCAAGTCTTATCCAGTTTTACAATCTTATAGTTTTAAATAGACTAGTTAAATGAGGCTTAGAGTGATTGCTGAAACATATGAGTTATAACTATATTTTTCCATTTTGTGTTCTATTTGACCTGCATAATGTTACTTTTTGTTAAATGAACAAATAGAGTACTTTTTTTCTCCTCTTTCTTGTCTTCCTTCTTTTTTTAAAGGCAATATTTTTTCCTCATCCTGCTTGCTTTTTCTTAATTTACTATAGGCCCGATGCATGAAATTTGTGAAAGAGTTGGCCTTCCTTCTCCTTCTCCCCACTGCCAGCACCGGTTTTCCTCTGGCACCGGGACCCAGGCTTCCTCTTCAGTCCTGGCTTTGTCCAGAAGGACATCTGGTTTAATTAGCATATTATGTTTTTATTATTATAGATTGGTTATCTAAAGATTAGGACTTCTGGATTTATTAGAATTTAATACAAATTTTACCTATTTCCTCCCTCAATAATGCTTTAAGATTAGAATTCTTTAATTACATTTATATCATGTCTACCTTTGTGTTTATTTATTTTGTGCATTTTGATTAAACATATATTTTATATACTAGAATATGATATCATTTTATAGAGGTAATATTTATTTACTTTTATTTACATATTTTCCCTTTTTGCTTTTTCTCATTTATTCTTGGACTTCTGTTTTCTATGAGATTCTATTTTTTCTATCTAAAGAATTACATTTTATAATTTTTCATTGAAGTTCTGCTGACTCATTAGTTTACTGAAAATGTTTTGATTTTTTTAAAGGTAATTTTAAAAAGTAATTTTGTAGAGAAAATTCTGCATTAGCAGCTATTTTCTTTCTGTGTTGTGAAATAGTATTTTATTATCATCTCAATCTTATTATTACTTTTGAAAAGTGAACAGTAGCTCTTATTTTTTTTGGTTTTGAAGCTAGCTAGTATGCCTTCTTTTCCTATGGCTTCTTTGTAAAATTTTCTATTTGTTTTGTTTGTTTAATAATGCCTATCACAATCTTATTATGGAGGCCATATTATGTACTACATTTTAAATTTGACCTTTTACTTACATTGTTTATGTGTGGACATATCTAGAATATATGTAATGTGTAATAACAGATAATTCATGTTTTAGCTTACTATCGTATTATTAGAGGCCCAGTGAATGAAATTCATGCCTGGGTGGGGTCCCTAGGCCTGGCTAGCAATCAGGGTCAATTGAGGCCTTCCTTCCCCCAGTTGCTGGCTGCTGGCTGGGACATTCCTTCATTCTGCACTGCCCCCTGGTTATCAGCACATATCATAGTGAGTGGTCAAACTCCCAGTCAGTGGAACTCCCAAGGGTATAGGAATCTCTTTCCATGTCCCTGTTTAGGCACCAGATGTGGGAGCCCCTTTCCACATTCCGCGTGGTTCAGGGTTCCAGGTTCAGGGTTCGGATTCTGAAGGAGGCCGCACGCAAAGGAAAAGAGAGACTAGAAAATATTAATTTGGCTATATTGGGAGGCCAGGCAGGAGCCTTCCTCTAGTGGAAAGGACTACCACTTGCTCTGGCCTTTTTCTCCCTTTTATTAAGGCTTTGGGACACACCCATAGCCTTTAGGCAGGAAATAACAAAACAGAAATTAACATGAAACAAACAGGTAGAGGTTGCTTCAGCCAACAATGTTTCAACTAAACAGTGAGTGATTAGCTCTGACCTTTCAGAGCAGTTAAGGTTGACCAGCCTTCTGGCCTCCTGTTTACATCCATTTAGTGAGAACAATGTTTGATTTCCAACACAAGGGGACAATTTGAATATTAGCTTTTTGTTATATAGGATAATTGTTAAAATTTTAGTTATTGTATTATGGTATTATAATTTTTGAAATTTAAATTATTAAAATTCATATGTATTTTAGCAAAATATATGATGATAGGTTATAGTAAAAATATTTCTCAATGGTGTCTAATATATAACTGATTCTCAACTTCCTTAAGTGTTCTATAAGCTGATGTAATAAAAAATTATTTTTATAGTATATTTGTTAGCACCTATGTTTGTTTAACTTTGCTTTCAAGGACATGTGCATATATACTTTTATAATGCATGCTCAAGAAGTTGTTTCAAAGAGAATACTAACAAGTGTATGTTCTCCAGACATATTATTCAACAGCAGGATAAATTATCTTTTTTCAAGCTATATTGTATAGTGTTCTATTTTTTCCCTTTTTTTTATACTAAAAGCTTATACTGAGATACTAGATATTACTCTCCATTTCTGAACCTGCTATTTGTTGTTCCAAAGAACTATCTGTTCACCACTGTGCCTTGCATGTAACAGGGCAAATGAATACATGATTAGATGAATTGATGAATGCCTTTGAATCTAGGTTTTCTGACTTACTCTTTTTTAAATTATTTCCAAATACATTGTGTTTATTTGGCAGGAGTATAGTTTCACACTTATTAACAACCATTTCCTTCACTATATGTTTCCACAAGTATAATGAATTTATGAGGCACAGATTGTATGAGGTACTGATTGACATATGGTCCTGTCTCCAGGGCTTGCCAGAGAATGCATGCCATGGCAGAGGGAGTGAGCACCCTACTGAGAACAAAGTTGCTAAGTTCTCCAAGGCCAAGTTTTTAAAAATCTCGCTTCTTGTTTTAATATGCCTTTCTGCCTCTGGCTATGAGAGAGGGTAAAATGTTATATAGATTTACCACATATAAAAAAATGAAGAAAAGCAAAGTGAGTTAATATTCTACAATACTTAATGGCTGAAAAGGATTTGTCAACAGGCTCAGATTCGAAGGGCAGAAGAAATGAGTGAAGCATTCTCTTTCCTCTTCCCCACCTAGGAAATTAGTAACAGCTGACAGTTATTATAACCAAACATATGTAAAAATTATGAAATCTGACTGAGATGTCATTAAGGGACTCCCCTAATTGGTAGAAAGAAAGAAAAAAAACAGAACAAAGACAATTTCAATTTGCAATTACTGAAACATTATACCTTTTTATGTTTATAGTTGAAATTCACAAGAAATTAATTTTTATATAGGTTTGATTGCTCTTATTAAACTTTCTGGTTTGATTTTCTTAATTACACTAACTGATTAATTTCATACTTTAAACGCTTCTCTTTTCTTTTTTAGTCCAATTATCACAGTGAATAAGTAATTCTCTAAGCATAACTTTGGCTATGCTACAACCAATTTTGACATGGGAAAAAATGTATTAACTCCCATGGAAATCAGTAAAACTGCAAATGGATTTATTTGCATAGAAATAGATATTGATATATTTCTAGAAGTGAGATTACTGAGTAAAATGGAAGTTCCATTTTTAACTTTTTGAGGAAACTTCATACTGTTTTCCACAGTGGCTGCACCAGTCTGCATTCCCACCAGTAGTGCAATCCTCTCCAGTACTTATAGTTTGTTAATTTATTGTTGATAGCCATTCTGACAGGTGTGAGATGATACCTCATTACCTTTTTGATTTGCATTTCTCAGATGATTAGCGATTCTGAGAATGTTTTCATATGTCTCTTGGCTTTCTGTATGTCCTCTTTTGAAAAGTTTCTATTTAGATCCTTTGCCCATTTTTTAATTGGATTACCTTCCTTTTGTTAAGTTATATGAGTTTCCTGTAAATTTTAGAGATTAAATCCTTATCAGAGATACCATTAGCAAATATGTTCTCTCTTGCAGTGGCCTTTTTTTTGTTTTATTAATGGTTTCTTTTGCTATGCAGAAGCTTTTTACTTTGATGTAGTCCCATTTATTTATTTTCTCCTTAGTTTTCATTGTCCTAGGAGTTATATGGATAAGGATATTGCTAAGACATATGTTTGATATTTTGCTGCTTATGGAATATATCCCAAGAAATCAAAAACATCAATCAGAAAGGATATATGCCCTATGTTCATAGCAGCACAAATTACAATAACTAAGATTTGGAAATAGCCTGAATGCACATCAGCAGATGAGTGGGTTAGTGGAACACTACACTGCTGTAAAAAGGAAGGAATTCTTACCATTTGCAACAGCATGGATGGAATTGTAGAATATTATGCTAAGTGAAATAAGCCAGTAAATGAAAGATAAATACCACATGATCTCACTCATTTGTAGAATATAAAAAACATTATATAAGGTAGTGAACAAAATAGATATAGAGGTAAAGAAGCATTGAACAGACTCTCACACTACAGTGGAAGACAGGGGAGGCCTGAAGGCAGGTAAGCGATCAACCAAAGGACTTGTATGCATGCATATAAGCATAACCAATGGAAAAAGACACTGGGGTACTGGGGGATTGCCCAGGATGGGAATGACTGGGGGGCAGGGGACGAGTATTAATTGAGGAAAAAG
Source organism: Lasiurus borealis (assembly GCA_004026805.1). Lineage (NCBI taxonomy): Eukaryota > Metazoa > Chordata > Mammalia > Chiroptera > Vespertilionidae > Lasiurus > Lasiurus borealis. Next base: position 24,881 of record PVJN01010186.1, on the reverse strand, counting down.
GAGACATATGTAAAACTTGTAGACAATAAAAAAATTAATTAAAAAAACCTACACACGATGCTATTTTCTCCTATCAGAGTGCAAGAATTATAAAGTTTAATCATATCTTGTAAAAGAGAAAAAGATTCATTGATTATTGATGCAAGAATAAATTGGTATAATCTCTATGATGAGAAATTTATCAATAGTGATCAAACTTACAGAAGCTCATAATCTTTGACCCAACAAATTTGCTTCTAAAAATGTATCCTATGTAGATATACCTGCATAGGAGAAAAAATTATGTATGTCATTGTCTCAGCATTGCTAATAAAGACAAAAGAGTGGAAGGAATCTGCAAAAACAAAAACAAAAAGAAAAGAAAAGAAAAGAAAAGAATATAATTAAAATAAAGCTATCTTGGGAGCTGAAGAAATGAGGATGGAGGAATTAAGGACAAAACTTTTAATATAATATCTTTTTCTTTTCTTGCATAGTTTTCCTAATTTCCCATTGGGACCAGCTCCTTGCTCTTCTTCTCCATCCCAACTCTTGAGATCAACTTAATAGCATATAAATTACACTAGAGGCCCGCTGCTCAAAATTCATGCATTGGGGGGTGCCCCTCAGCCCAGCCTGTTACTTCTCCAATCAGGGACCCCTTGAGGGATGTCTGACTGCCTTGTCCCTGCAAATTGCCCTCCCCTATGGGATCAGGCCTAAGCCAGCAGTCAGACATCCCTCTCACAATCCAGGACTGCTGGTTCCCAACCATTTGCCTGCCTGCCTGCCTTCCTGATCATCTCCAAACTCAGCAGTTCTCAATCAGTGGGTCGCGACCCCTTTGGGGGTCGAACGACCTTTTCACAGGGGTTGCCTAAGACTATCGGAAAACACATATCTCCCATGGTCTTAGGAAACAACACACCGCTCCTCAGTGTAGCAAAGTGTAGCAATGTAGTTTACTGTTGTCATATGAAGACTATTACCCATGCTACACCATGATTCCAGACAAATTTTCATTTATTTGTAATTAGAAATAAATATTTCACAATATATAATTACATATTGTTTTTGTGATTAATCACTATGCTTTAATTATGTTCAATTTGTAACAATGAAAATACATCCTGCATATCAGATATTTACATTACAGTTCATAACAGTAGCAAAATTACAATTATAAAGTAGCAACGGAAATACTTTTATGGTTGGGGGTCACCACAATATGAGGAGCTATATTAAAGGGTTGCGACATTAGGAAGGTTGAGAACCACTGCCCTAACTGCTTCTGCCTACCAATCTGATCACTCCTTAACAACTCCCCTGCCAGCCTGATTGATGCCTGCTTCTCTGCCAGCCTGATTGACCCCAAAGGCCCTCCCCTGTTGGCCCAGTCACTCCCAACTGCTCTTCCCTGCCACCCTGATCACCCTAATTGCCCTTCCCTGCCAGCCTGGCCCCCCAACTGCCCTCCCCTACAGTCCTGATCACCCCAACTGTTCTCCCTTCTCTGCAGGCCCGGTCATCCCCAAATGCCCTCCACTGCTGGCCATCTTGTGGTGGATATCTTGTGACCACATGGGGGTGACCATCTTGTGACCACTTGGTAGCTGCTATCTTTTGTGAGGATGTGATGGTCAATTTACATAGAACCTCTTTATTATATAGGATATCATCTGTCTCACTGCCAATTCAATACTAATTCTTGTCGATGGATAAGTTTGATAGAAATAATTGTTGTAAGTCAACTCATGAAAAATAAGAAATTTCTGAAAGAACAACTCATGCAGCTAAAAATAATTGCCATAGATTTTTACCCAAACAATTCCCACTGAAGCTAATTTTTTTCGTCCATATGAGGATATTTGATGATTTTAAAAGGGAATTAAAATCCTCTGCTTAGATGTGAGTCCAAACTAGAGAGAACATCACGCTTGTAATGAAACATAATGCAATAAATAATTCACACAGTTGGGCAGACTATAAAACACTGGTAACTTATTCACATTGAGATAAACCACCCTAAACATATCAAACAAGTAAATGTTCTCTTCTTGGCCATCTTTATCTTATTTTCCAGAGAAGGTATGTGTGCATCCTAAATGATTGATTTACATTGGCAAACACAATGACAGTTTGAAGGTCAGAGCTTCTTCTTTGCCTGAACACTCATTATCTATCCAAATAAAATGAAATCCAACAAGTCATTCCCTCCTTTCTAGTGAATGAACAGAGAGATAAATCCCTCATCAAATTGCTTATGCTCATGATGTTTAACAAGCACTTTTTTTCATCATCTCCCTTTCACTCATTTTTCATAAACCTCTGGTAAGAATGTGAATTTCTGATTTACTTAAGGAAATGTCTCTAGCATCTAATTATACTTAAGTCTTTTTTAGGAGACAATCTTTAGACATTCACTTGTATTTTATCTGACCAAAAATTTCTCATTTAGATTCCAAGTAAATTTCAATCAATATATCTGACTCAGCTGGTTTCCTGACAGTGACGCTAACTCATATTTCACATTAAATGTCTAATCTGCAGAGCCATCCTTACTTGAATTAAGAAATCTAACAACATAAAGCCTAATGCAAAATTATTAAAAAGAGCACAAACATTGTCTAGAGAAAGGATTTCTATAAGGAAGCCAATAGCACAGCATGGTTGACATCTACTAAGAAAGTGAAGATATATACATAAAGTACAATTTAGAGAGCTTAGGCAGATGCTTTATAATTCCTGATTCAGAAGTGCATAATTAATAACTATATTCACTTTAACTCAAACAGCCATATTTTATTGTAAAATTAACTTACTTATATTCTGTTTTTACTTTTCATTTTAAAAGACATAGCTAAAGTAGAGTTATGCTCATTTTTTTCCCCAATCAAATATTTAGTTAGAAAATAATATTGAATTTTCTAAAATTTATTTAAAAGTGCTATAGCTTTATTACCAAACAAACTTTTTGGTCATCTCAATAGATAATCTTGCTCTAATCTAATATGTGATTAGAGCATTGGCCCTAGACTGAAGGGTCACAGGTTCAATTCTGGTCAAGGGCGAATACCTTGGTAGGTGATCGGATTTCCCACCAGGCAAAACATGTTCAGGAGGCAACCAATTGATGTATTTCTCTCTAACCTTGAAGTTTCTCTCTCTCACTCTCTCTTTCCTTTTTCTACTCTTTCTCCTCCTCCTTTCTATTTTCTCTAAAAATCAATGGAAAAAAAATCCTTGGGTGAGCCTTAACAACAACAACATAAAGTAGATAATCTTAGAAATATAGTCACCTCAAAAAAGTATAACTGGGAGAGAGAAAATGGCGGCAGAGTAGACAGATGCGTCTGGAGCTTTGTCGCTGGGCAGAAGGAGAGAGAGCGGCTGAGAGTCACACTGGGAGTGTTTGGTGGCAAGTTAAGAGCCAGTTATCCTCCAGGAGAAAGAGGGGAACTGCTGGATGGGGCTCTCCCGGCCGGGCAGCCCCATTGCCAAGGGGTTTTTGTCCGCCTGAGCCACCAGTGCGAACTCGGAGACCGCCCATCTTTCAGAGGGAGGTAGATGTCTGCAGCGATCTGAAGCCGGCGACTGTGCACCCATCGAGCAGCTGGGGAGCTGGGGACCCAGAACTCCTCTCTCCAATCGGCACAAACACGCGGCGGACTCAGAGATCCACGGAGCACAAGGAGAGTTCAGATTGCGCATAGGGATAAGAGGGAGGTCTGAAAGCTGCGCTGACGGACGCACCCACCGAGCGGCCGGGGACCCAGAGCATGGCTTTCCAGGCAGCGCGGACACGTGGGCGGCAGAATCAGAGATCCACACAGCGTGAGGAAGGGTCAGATTTCGCCTGGGTCAGGGTGAGGTCTCCTACCCCCACACAACAGAGACGCGTATGCCTTGGGAGACTGGCTTCGGGAAAGCTGCCTCTGGAGAGGTCCCTAGAGGTGGTCAGGGCATGATCCCTAAGTGTGGAGGCAAACCCTCTGAGCTGTTGACAGAGGAGAGATTTGGAAAACGACTCCTTTTTTTTTTTTTTTTTTCCGGGGCAGACTGACAGCCTGGGAGTTATTACAGTGTCCCGGCTGCAAAACCCCCACAAACTGGCTTTGAGAACCACAGAGTAGCAGGATCTGAGCACAGCCTAGAGAGGTCCTGTGTTTTGTCTCAGAGATCAATTCTGAAACACTGCCACCCAGTGGATGACACACAAATTGACTCTCGAATAAATACAAAAGAATAAAGAGATTAAAAGACCAAGAGGGGAATACAGGAAACTGCAATATCTTCCCTACTGGGAAACAGGAATGCCAAGCAGAATAATAGTGGAAGTGAAGGACCATCCTAATTTTTTTTTCTTTTTTTCTTTTTCTTTACTTTTTTTTTTAAATTTTTCATTTTCACTTATTTTAATTAAAAGACTATTTTTTTTTCTTTCCACATCAATTGATTTTTCCTTTTTAATTATTACATTTTTGTTTTAAACTAGTATTATTATTTACTATCAGTACTTTACCTTTTTGGAAAAAAACAAGTGTCATTTTGTTTTCTATTTATTTTACTTCAGGATTAGAGTTCTACATTCTGTTTTCATCTTTTCTTTAGCATAATCTTACTCCAACTCAACTCTACCTTGATGCCAACACTTTCCTCCTAATTTTCCCCATTTTGTTGTCTTAGTTCTCTTTCCCTTTTCCAACTTTAGATTCTCCCTATTCTTTCTCTTTACCTGGTTAAAATTTCACCCCATTTATATATCTAATATCAAATCCCCTACTACAAGTCCACACAAACCTCTCTCTTCTTGCCTTCACTAGCCAAAAAGTTGTTTTTTCTCTATGTCCTTTTGTTGCTATTTGCCTAAAAAGTGATTATATCGATTTTTTGAAATTTTTTGTGAGATTCTTTTAGTTTATTCTACTTGTTTTATTTTGCTTTTTGCTTGCTTTGTTTTCTACCCCTCTTTTCCCTCACCTCCCTTGATACCAGTTGCTATTTGCAGTTTACATTAATCTCTAGGTACTGGTTGCTGGCCTTTATTGGGGTTAGTGACTGTTCTATTGGAGTTGTCTCCTGACATCTATATTTTGTTCCCCCTTTCTCTCTTATATGCTTTCTTTTCTCTCTGACTTTTTTCTTTTCCTCATTCCTTCTCCTTCTTCTCCTTTTTATTTTCTTATTTTATTTTATTCTTTTGTTCATTTATTTATCTTTTTTTTCTTTTTTCTCTCGTTCTCCCAATTTGATTTGGCATTTCTTTCTTTTCTTTTTTCCTCATTTTCCTCTTCTTCTTTCTCTATTTACCCCTAATTTGTCCTTCATTGGTGGTCACCTTATTTGAGATTATTAACTTCCTGAATACATTTCTACTCAGCGCCTTGTGTGCTGTACCTAGTCGTGTTCTAGTTTGTGCTTTTCAATCAATGTAGGAGAGAGAAAGGCCATGGGCAGAAAAAGAAACAGCCCACATAAGACAGAAAGGCAGGTTTGATCAGAAAAGGAAGTAAATGAAATAGAAGCAGAAATAAGCTTGCCAGAGAAAGAGTTCAGAGAAATGATCATAAGGTGGTTGAAAAGAATGGAAGACAAATTCAACAATATGAGTAAGAGCCAAAAGGAAGGGAAGAAGAGCCAAGAGGAAGTGAAGAAGACCCAAGAGGAGAAGAAGAAGCAGCAAGAAGAAATCCAGAAGAAACTAGATGTGGTGCAGAATAAACAAGAAGTAATGAACAATGACATCACTGCTGCAAAGAACTCAATAGAAAGCATCAAAAGTAGACTAGAAGAAGCAGAGGATCATATCAATGAGCTAGAAGACACGGTAGGAAAAAAATACCCAAGTACAGCAGCTTCTAGAAAAAAAAAGTTAAAAAGCAAGAGGAAAGTCTAAGGGAACTTTGGGATAACATGAAACAAAACAACATCCGTATAATTGGGGTTCCAGAAAGAGTGGAAACTGAACAAGGATTAGAGAACGTGTTTGAAGAAATAATAACAGAAAATTTCCCCAGTAGAGAAAAGAAAAAAATCCACACAAATCCAAGAAGCTCACAGAATCCCAAGCAAAATGAACCTCAACAAACCGACACCAAGGCACATTATAATTAAATTGGAAAACACCGACAACAAAGTAAGAATCTTAAAAGCAGCCAGAGAGAAACAGGAAGTTACCTACAAAGGAACTCCCATAAGACTAGCTACTGACTTCTCAACAAAAACTTGTCAGGCCAGAAGGGAATGGAATGAAATATACAAAGTCATGCAAAGGAAGGGTCTGAATCCAAGAATACTGTACCCTGCAAGACTCTCAATCAAAATTGAAGGTGAAATCAGAAGTTTCACAGGCAAAAAAGGACTGAGGGAATATATTACCACCAAACCAGCAGTGCAAGAAATGTTAAAGGGTCTGCTGTAATAAAAAGAAATAGGAAGCAAAGAAGGAAATCCAGGGTAAAGACTAAAAATGGTGGCAGATAAGTACCTATCAATAATAACTTTAAATGTAAAAAGGATTAAATGCTCCATTCAAAAGACATAGGGTAACCAATTGGATAAGAAAACATGATCCATATATTTTCTGTCTGCAAGAAAACCACCTCAGGAAAAGAGATGCACACAGATTGAGGGTGAAGATATGGAACATAGTATTTCAGGCAAATGGAAATAATAAAAAAGCTGGGGTTGCAATACTTATATCTGACAAATTAGATATCAAAGTGAAGGACATCATAAGAGATAAAGAAGGCCACTTCATAATACTAAAGGGAACAATCCAACAAGAAGAAATAACTCTGGTAAACATATATGCACCCACTATAGGAGCAGCTAAATACATAAAAAAACTCTTGGGGGATATTGAGGGAGAGATTGACAGCAATACAATCATAGTAGGAGACTTTAATGCCCCACGGTCACCATTGGACAAATCCTCTAAACAAAAAAATCAGCAAAGAAACATCAATCCTAAATGACTCACTAGAGAGATGGAAATAACTGACATCTTCAGAACATTTCACCCCAAAGCCACAGAATATACATTCTTCTCCAGTGCACATGGGTCATTTTCAAAGATAGATCACATATTGGGTCATAAGAAAAGTCTCTTCAAATTCAAGAAGATAGAAATCATATCAAGCATTTTCTCAGACCACAGTCGCATAAAACTGGAAATCAACTATAATAAAAACAATAGAAATCAAACACATGGAGACTAAACATCATGCTATTAAACATGACTGGGTAACCAGAGAGATCAAGGAAGAAATAAAAAACATCATGGCAACAAATGACAATGACAACACAACAATACAAAATTTATGGGACACGGTGAAAGCAGTCTTGAGAGGGAAGTTCATAGCCCTACAAACCTACTGCAAAAAACAGGAAACAATGGTAAAAAACCACCTGAACCTACAACTCAAAGAGCTAGAAAGAGAGCAACAAGAAAAGAGAGCAACTCAGAAGGAAGGAAATAGTGAAGATCAGAGTGGAGATAAACAACTTGGAGACCAAAGAAACTATTCAAAAGATCAACAAAACAAAAAGCTGGTTCTTTGAAAGGATAAACAAGATTGATGGACTTCTAGCCAGGCTCATCAAGAAGCAAAGAGAGAAGACCCAAATAAACAAAATCAGAAATGAAAGAGGAGAAATAACAACAGACCCTGTGGAAATACAAAGGATTGTTTAAAAAATACTATGAACAACTCTATTCCAACAAACTGGACAACCTGAAAGAAATGGACATTTTCCTAGAAAAATATAACCTCCCAAAACTCAATGAGAAGGAAGCCAAACATCTCAATAGTCCAATAACTATGGAAGAAATTGAAGCAGTAATCAAAAAGCTTCCAGGAAATAAAAGCTCGGGACCAGATGGCTACACAGGAGAGTTTTACCAAACTTTCAAGGAAGAATTAAAACCTATCCTCCTCAGACTATTCAAAAACATTCAAGAAGAAGGAACACTTCCAAACACCTTCTATGAAGCCAGCATCACCCTAATACCAAAACTGGATAAAGACAACACAATGAAAGAGAATTATAGGCCAATATCTCTCATGAACATAGATGCCAAAATCCTCAACAAAATTCTAGCAAATCGGATCCAGAAGTACATCAGAAAGATCATACACCATGACCAAGCAGGATTCATCCCAGGAATGCAGGGATGGTTCAATATCCTCAAATCAATAAATGTGATACATCATATAAACAAATTGAGAGATAAAAATCACATAGTCATATCAATTGATGCAGAAAAAGCATTTGACAAAATCCAACACCCTTTCTTGATAAAAACTCTCAGCAAAGTGGGAATATTAGGATCATACCTCAACATCATAAAAGCCATATAGGATAAACCCACAGCTAACATCATACTCAATGGGTAAAAACTAAAACCATTTCCCCTAAGAACAGGAACAAGACAGGGATGCCCATTCTCATCTCTCCTGTTCGACATAGTACTCGAAGTATTAGCCATTGCAATTAGACAAGAAGAAGAAATAAAAGGCATCCAATTTGGAAAAGAAGAAGTAAAGTTGTCCTTATTTGCGGATGACATGATATTGTACATTAAAAAAAACCAAAGGACTCCATTCCAAAACTAATTCACTTAATTAATGAATTCAGCAATGTAGCAGGATACAAAATTAATGCTAAGAAGTCTGTGGCATTTCTATACACTAATAGTGAAATTACAAAAAGAGAAACTAAAAGAGCAATCTCATTTACCATCTCACCAAAAAAATCAAGATACCTAGGAATAAACCTAACTAAAGAGGTAAAAGACCTATATTCAGAAAACTACAGGACACTGAAAAAAGAGATAGAGGAAGATGTTAACAGATGGAAGAGCATACCATCCTCATGGATTGGGAGAATCAACATCATTACAATGTCCATACTACCCAAAGCAATCTACAGATTCAACGCACTACCCATTAAAATACCAATGACATATTTCACAGACCTAGAAAGAATTCTTCATAGATTCATCTGAAAAAAAAAAAAAGGCCACGAATAGCTACAGCAATTCTGAGAAAGAAGAATAAAGTAGGTGGGATCTCAATACCAGATTTCAAGCTATACTACAAAGCAACTGTTCTCAAAACAGCCTGGTACTGGCACAAGAACAGACATATAGACCAATGGAATACAATAGAGAACCCAGATATCCACCGAAACCACTATGCTCAACTAATATTTGACAAAGGAGGCATCAACACTCAACGGAGCCAAGGTAGCCTCTTCAATAAATGGTGTTGGGAAAATTTATACATATCTCCCCATTGCCCCCCTCCCTCCCAGGCAACTCCAACCCTCCCAGTGTCTATGTTCATTGGTTATGCTTATATGCATGCATACAAGTCCTTTGATTGATCTCTTATCTACCTCATCTAACTTTAATCTTCCTGCTGTAATTTGACAGTCTGTTTGAAGTTTTACTGCTTCTGTATCTATCCTTTTGTTCATCAGTTTATAATGTTCCTTATTATCCACCAATGAGTGAGATCATGTGATGCTTCTCCTTCATTGACTGGCTTATTTCACTAAGCATAAGGCTCTCCAGTTCCATCCAGGTTGCTGCAAATGGTGAGAATTCCTCCTTTTTAATGGCAGCATAGAATTCCATTGTGTAGATGTACCACCATTTTCTGATTCACTCATCTGCTGACGGGCACCTAGGCTGTTTCCAAATTGTAGCTATTGTAAATTGTGCTGCTATGAACATAGGTGTGCATAAATCCTTTCTGATTGGTGTTTGTGATTTCTTAGGATAAATTCCTAAGAGTGGGATTGCTGGGTCAAATGGGAGATCCATTTTTAGTTTTTTGAGGAAACTCCATACTGTTCTCCACAGTGGCTGCACCAGTCTGCATTCCCACCAACAGTGCACAAGGGTTCCTTATTCTCCGCATCGTCGCCAACACTTGTCGTTTGTTGATTTGTTGATGATTGCCATTCTGACCGGTATAAGATGGTATTGCATTATCATTTTGATTTGCATCTCTCGGATGTTTAATGACTTTGAATATATTTTCATGTGACTCTTGGCCTTCATTCTGTCATCTTTCGAAAAGGTTCTATTTAGGTCCGTTGCCCATTTTTTTTATTGGATTGTTCATCTTACTTTTATTAAGTTGTATAAGTTGGCTCTAGATGTTGGAGATTAAACCTTTATCAGTGATAACATTTGCAAATATGTTCTCCCATACAGTGATCTTTCTTGTTGTTTTGTTGATGATTTCTTTTGATGTACAAAAGCTTTTTATTTTGATATAATCCCATTTGTTTATTTTTTCTTTAGCTTCCATTGCCTTTGGAGCAGTATCAGTTAAGAAGTTCTTTCAGCATATATCTGAGATTGTGCTGCCTGTGGATTCCTCTAGTATTTTTATGGTTTCCCTTCTAATGTTTAAGTCCTGTATCCATTTTGAGTTTATTTTTGTATTTGGTGTAAGTTGGTGGTCCAGTGTCATTTTTTCCCATGTATCTGTCCAATTTTCCCAACACCATTTATTGAAGAGGCTACCTTGGCTCCATTGAGTGTTGATGCCTCCTTTGTCAAATATTAGTTGAGCATAGTGGTTTCGGTGGATATCTGGGTTCTCTATTGTATTCCATTGGTCTATATATCTGTTCTTGTGCCAGTACCAGGCTGTTTTGAGAACAGTTGCTTTGTAGTATAGCTTGAAATCTGGTATTGAGATCCCACCTACTTTATTCTTCTTTCTCAGAATTGCTGTAGCTCTTCGTGGTCTTTTTTTGTTCTGGTTGAATCTATGAAGAATTCTTTCTAGTTCTGTGAAATATATCGTTGGTACTTTAATGGGTAGTGCATTGAATCTATAGATTGATTTGGGTAGTATGGACATTTTAATGATGTTAATTCTCCCAATCCATGAGGATGGTATGCTCTTCCATCTGTTAACATCTTCCTCTATCTCTTTTTTCAGTGTCCTGTAGTTTTCTGAATATAGGTCTTTTACCTCTTTAGTTAGGTTTATTCCTAGGTATCTTAATTTTTTTGGTGAGATGGTAAATGGGATTGCTTTTTTAGTCTCTCTTTCTGTAATTTCACTATTAGAATATAGAAAAGCCACAGATTTCTTGGCATTAATTTTGTATCCTGCTACATTCCCGAATTCATTTATTAAGTCTATTAGTTTTGGGAGTGGAGTCCTTCGGGTTTTTTATGTACAGTATCATGTCATCTGCAAATAAGGACTGTGCTATTTTTTTAAACATAAATGTACAGATATGAAGAGAGATATTAACTCTGAGGAAAGTGGAGGGATTTTGGTGTAATACACATAATTTAACCCAGATTTAGGTGGCATTTTAGTTATTTAAATAATGAATATTTTTGTAAATTAAGATTATAATTCTAGTCATGAAATTTTCTTTAAAAGGCACTGAAAACCTGCTTACTCTATTAAAAATGGCAGAATTCACTTACCTCATAGAATCAGTTTCTGAAGCATTACTTAAGTAAAAGCCCATATAAAATATATCACTAGGTAATTAAATTGAATTACTTTGGCTTCATATTTTGCTAACAAAGCAAATTTCTTAGCTCTGCCTTATCTTAATATGTATTAAAGAAACAAAATCTTTTATACCTATTTTTATATTGTGAAATCAAAGATGAGTTTTCTGTTTTTTTTTAAAAAAATCAAATCCATTTGATATTCCTTATAGTTTTTATAATGATTCCCCAAAGGTCAGAGTTGGTTATAATTTTCTTAAGGAATATGCTCAAGTACTGACTTTTTTGCTTTTATTTGATTTCATGAATCTTTACCTTTTTTCATGTTCTGTTTCATCCAGCTATAAATTCTCATAGACGGTAATATACTACAAACCAGCTTAAGGAGGCTGGCCCAATTTTCTGATGAGTCTTCAGGGTAAATTCTCTATGTTCCTTATGAAATGCTATGTAATACTGAAAAACTATTAGAAAACAATTTTAATGTAACTATAGTTTGTACAAGGAAAAAAATTAAATAAATTTCAAATAGAGAAGTATTTTAATTGGCTTCAGAAAATATGTCACTAACATTCTGGCTAATAAAAAATATAGCAAGTATAAAATTTTCTTAAATATGTGTAAAACTACTCAATATCATGTTGTTAATTCTAAAAAGAGGTTTTATTAAAACCAAGAAAACACCATGTTCCCACTTTTTATTTTTTAATACTATTTATATTGTAAAAAAAAAAAAAAAAAAAAGGCAGCCCAGCCCTGGCCCTAGCAGTTGGTTAATGCATCATCTAGGTACACTAAGGTTGCCTTATCAGGGCACTTAAAAGAATCAACCAATGAATGCATAAATAAGTGGAACAACAAATCAAAGTCTCTCTCTCTCCCTCTTTCTCTCTCTCTCTCTTTCTCTCTCTCTCTCTCTCTCTCTCTCTCTCTCTCTCTCTCTCTCTCTCTCTCCATTGGGGGTTGTGCAGGAGACAGCTGATCGATGTTTCTCTCTCATTGATGTTTCTGACTCTATATATATCTCTCTCAAATCAATAAAAATAAAAAAATTTTAAAGATAAAAAGACAACCTTTGACATTGGACCTTGAGCAACAAATCTGATGCTTACAACTAAGCCTCAGTGTTTTTACAAGTTTACCAGATGCTTAAAATTAAGCCATGCTGTGCTCCCATTGGACATAATCTCAAAAAACATTTACTAAAGACAGTCACTGAGCAATCCACAAATTATCAAACACTTCCATCTCTCATTAAATGAATGACCCCTACTTTTTTACTTACCATATCTTCATCCTTATTCTAATCTAAGCTCCTTATAAATGATAAGACTTATTGATATGCTCAATCACAAAACTGTCCCCACTTCCTGACACCCAATTGAAAACAAACTTCCTCCTCTTTTTAGACCTCTCACCATATTATTCAACTAATGTCCCAATTGTATAAGTTCATTCTGACACCAACTTACTGAGATGCACCAGGGCTCCTACGGCGAGTGTTCTCCTTTACTGCAACTGGTTATAAACACAACTTGTATAACTACATGTGTGTTCCTGGTGATTTTAGCTGAGGGGCACTGACAGCATCAAAGCTTATAAGACATTTATAAAGTACTAGAGTCTGTTCTAAAGGTAAAACTCTTATAAGCAAAATTGCAGACTACTAGATCTTCAAGTTAATTTTTAAATATCTCAATAGAATAAGTGTCAGGTACAGCTGAAATACTTAAAATCTTAAAATTAAGATTGTTTTTGGTCTAGAATTATTAAACTCTACTCTAATATATGCTCTTTTGTTTTCTTAGAGAATAAGGGTGATTCATTGCCTTGCATTACTTTTTGTTTGTAAGCTTTATTAGAGTTTATCTTCTCTACTGTAAGCCCAATAAAACCAATTATTGCAGTTTTTCTTTAATAATCACTAACCGATACTTTTATAATTTTAACAGATCTTCTTTGACAATTTTCAGTTACCTCATAAGTATTGCAAGACTACCTTATCTAAGTACAATTATGAAAGGGAAAACTTGAGTCATAATTTAGTTTTTTTATATAATTTATGCATAGAATTAATATTTATATTAATATAATAGTTTTAGAATAAGCGATAATTTTCTATTTTTAAATATACTGCTTTATCAAATGTAGATCTGGTTACTTGGGTACAGAGAAATCAAGCCTTTCCATTTTTATATATGTATGAAAAATGAATTCTCAATCTCTCTCTTTCACCTACATCTGTTCCTAGAATACTTCATGATCAAATTTTGTTAATTTATATTTGTTGACAGTCTCAAGTGATAGTCAAACTGTATGATTAAGACTGCTTGACAATAGAAGATTATAAAATAATGTATATATCAAAGTGGCTTTAGAGATTCCGTCAAAAAATTACCAATCTACATATTAAGAGCAAATATAAATGAATATATTTTGTTATTGAATCCTTGGCATATTTTGCAGTTCCTTCACAACATTAACAACTCAAAGTAGTATTAAATAATAGGTAAAACCCACCACTAGGGAGACTTCAAGAAATTTTAAAAGTTTGTATGCTTTGTTTTACAATTTCCACTTCTGATAATCTACTATAGAAAAACAATCTAAAATTATGGCACCACTCATAATATATTATGCAAAAATTGTAAGAATACAATAGCATATGCTCACAATGAGATAAGCAGTAAGCAAAGAGTAGATATTATCCAACTGTTGGGAATTAAAAGTTAAGTCCAAGATTTTCTACCATAATAAATATACAAAATAAAGAAAAATATTCATAGAAAAATTAGAGAAAAGGCAGACACATATTTACAAGGTTTTATTGTTCTGAATAATCAATGGTGTGATAATATTTTTCTTAATTCATTTCTCTATATTTTATAAAATATCTATACACACTGCATTTTATTTTTCTAAGAATATATTTAATAAAGCTTTTATTTTAATTTTAAAATATGATACTATACAATGATGTGTACATTTAAAATGTAAATTAATTTGACAATCAAAATTGAAGTAATTCATTTTTTTTAATAATTAGACAATTGATATGTGTGGATACATAATCTAGAAAAAAATTTAAATGTAGTCTCAACTATGATTATTTTACAATTAAAGAATAGTTCAAAGTTCAAGATGAACCCAAGTAGAACACTATTCAATTAGAAACTACAATGTCTGGCTCTGGTATCATTTCCGTGTAGTTTATTGTATAATTCATGTTAAAGTCTTTGTAAATTGTTTTTATTTTATATAAAGCCTTGCTTCTAGAACAGAAAGGTCATATTGCATGTGGATCTTGCATAAGAGTCTGGAGAAAAGGCTTGGAAATGGCCAGGTCCTGTTTGGCTAAGCAGCAGGAAACATGGTCAGGAGCACATGATCATCCTGTGAGTACACCCCCACTACTACCACTGGCTGTATTATGATGCCACACTTCAACTTGGATCACTCCTGTGGAGGGGAAAGTACAATCAGCCTCTTTAACCACCAAGGAAAGCTACAAGGGACTTAACACCTTCATGGATTTTCCTTCCAGGATGAGTATTCAGATATTTTATAGTGCAAAAGTAAAAGATGTTTCCTACAAAAGTGTATTGCATTCTAGTTTTTGAATTGGCATCTTCACAGTCACTCAACATAAAAACCTAAAGTTCAGGCTTAAATATGAGCTCTTTCATCTCACTTATTAGCTGTATTGGCATGTCTTACCAAGTTTAAATGTTTTTTAATATCAGTGTCCTATTTGCAGTATGACTATCTCTCCCTTAATACATGCCTTTATTAATACTTACCAGGCTGTTGAAATAATGTCCTTGTTTCCTTTTGTGGGAGATACTAGTAATATATATTACTAGAGGCCTAGTGCACAAAATTTGTGCACGGATAGGGGTGTTCCCTCAGCCCTGCCTGCACCCTCTGCAATTCAGGACCCCTACACCTTATTCTTATCTACCTAACCTCTTCACATTTAAAAAAATTAATGGAAATATCATCTACTCTAGGAAATCCTCTTTGAGCAAATGTCTTTACAATCTGTATTAAGTATTTTCATAGTATAGCATTCTTTTTCTTTAACAGCTGCTTAGAGTGGATGCAATGTGGTTTTCATTCTTGCATCTGAAATTTTTCTCCTTTCTCTTGTAATAGCAAAGCTTATCCAATTTACATTTGCCCTTCAAGGGCTTATATTTGGTTCAGTTTCTAGTTAGCTCCCTGCTTTTTTTTTTAAGCAATAAATTTGTGTTGTGATAGTAAGCCTTACTTATAATCAAGCCTGTAGGTCTCTCTTTCTGAATATTTCTATAATACCTATCATTTTAGCATATCAGAGATTGTGTTCATTTATAGAAAACAACAATAAATGTCACCTGATCATTTGATCTTCTAGTAATATTTTATAGCAAGATGTATTATTCTAGTAATTTAACTATTACAAAACTGAGATGTACAGAAATACATCACATTGAACAATAAAGAATGACTCAAATATCAAAGCATAGTACACTTAGGGCCTCCCTTGTCCTGTGCCGCAGATATCATAGCAGAGTACCCAGTTCACGTGGAACTCAGCTTCCTTTAAAATAGGAAGGGATACCATACACATGAAGCAGCTACTTCCACACATATTTTTTTATTTAATTCACAGCACATACTCTTTGTACTAATTATTGGAAAATCATCCTAGCAATTGTCTCTGTTCCTCTCTGTATTGTTGCCTTACATTCTGATGTTATTACTGCGCTTTTATCATCCACTCATTCTAATAAGATTGTGAATTTTTTAAGGGCAGAGATCATGACTTGAGCTTGTGTTTCTCTGTCATGGTGCCTAGATAAATACTCAAATGCCATCCAGTCCAAATGATTTTGATTAGAGAGGCCCACTGTTGCTGGAGACCTCTGATTTTTATTTAAGAGGCCTCACTTATTCTGTGCATTTACAGAGGGGGTGAGTAGGGGCTGAGGGAATTTGAGGAAACTCAGACAGAATTCTACTCCTAAAAGATATTGCTAAGCTGGCAACCAGGACTGCCAGGCATTTGTCGAATTAAAACCCGGACACACAGCAATAACAAAGGCACTGGTCTCCTACTGCTAATACGTGGGGATCAAACCCCAGCCTGCAGGAACTCACCCCCTCAGTCAGGCCCAGGCCACTGGGTAGACCTGGGATGGTGCTCCTAACTATGGGGAGAGAGAGGCTTTCCATAGCTGCAGGCTAGAGGCCTTGGACTTCGCACCACGCCCCCAACAAGTCCCTAACTCAGGTTGGTTAGTGGAGCGGCTTCTTCACTTGGGATTGCAGGATGACTTGGCCAGGCTCTACCTAGCCTGTGGGCCCATGAAGGGGGGTGGCTCCACCTGGCCTCTCCGCCCCATGATCTCAGGGCAGCTGGGCCTGGTCTGCTGGCTCCGTGATTGCAGGGCGGATGGGCTTGCTGCTCAGCTTGGCCTCTCCAGCCCGTGATTGCTGGGAAGCTCAGTCTGGCTTGTTGGCCGCATGATCTCCTGGTGAATCAGCCTGGGCTCTTGGCCCTGTGATCGCAGGGCAGCTTGGACCAGGGAAGGCAGCATCGGGGGCTGCCCCCAACACCTACCTGGTCCGGACTGTGGCTTGTGTTCCCCAGGTGGCATAGGGCACTGCCTGCACTGCCTACCTATGCAAATTTACCCTCCATCTTTTCTGAGTTGATTTGCATATCACTCCTGATTGGCTGTGGGCATAGCAGAGGTACAGCCAATTAACATTTTTCTCTTTTATTAGTGTAGATGCCTAAAGTATAGTTTTTTGGCATAGAAATAAAAGGAAACAGGAAAGAAAATAGAAGAAAATGACAAAAAATGATTTGCCATATCAATTTTAGAAATTGAAAGATTAGGATGAAAACAGTAAATAATATGAGTTAAATAAATGAGTCAACAATCTTGATTTCACATACATTCTTTGTTTTCTATTGCTTCTGTGACAAATTATCACAGGCTGCCACATCCATTATCTGTGTCGATGGGTTATGCATACAAGTTCTTTGGTTGATCTCCTCCCACCCTTCCATCTAGCCCCACCTTCCCTCTAAAATTCAACAGCGTCTGTTCCATGTTCTAGGTCTCTGGATCTATTTTATTCAACAGCTTATTTTGCTCATTAGATTCCACATATAAGTGAAATCCTGTGATACTTGCCTTTCTCTGACTGGCTTATTTTGCTTAGCATAATACTTGCCAGGTCCCTCCATGTTATCTCAAAGGGTAAGAAATCCTTCTTTTTTACTGCTGCATCATATATATTCCATGGTGTAAATGTACCACAGCTTTTTATTCATTCATCAACTGATGTGCAACTGGGTTGTTTCCATATTGCAGCTATTGTAAATTGTGCAGCTATGAACATACAGGTACATACACTCTTTCCGATTGCTATTTCAGATTTCTTAGAATATATTCCTAGAAGTGGGATCACTGAATCAAATGGCATTTCCATTTTTAATTTTTTGAGGAAACTCGATACTGTTTTTCACAGTGGCTTTACCAGTCTGCAGTCCCATCATCACTGAACTAGGGTTCCCTTTTTTCCACATCCTTACCAGCACTTGCCATTTATTGATTTGTTGATGGTGGCAATCTGACAGGTGTGAGGTGATACCTCATTGTCCTTTTAACTCTGGTGGTCAGTGACTTTGAGCATTTTTTCATATGTCTCTTGGCCACCTGTATGTCCACTTTGGATAACTATCTCTATGTAGGCTTGTGCCCATTTTTTAATTGGATTGTCTTCCTTTTGTTAAATTGTTTGAGTTCCCTATATATTTTGGAGATTAAACCTGTATCAGATGAATCATTGACAAGTATGTTCTCTAATACAAGAGATTGTTGTTTTGTTGATGGTCTCTTTTGCTGTGCTTTTCACCATAAGCTCTTCTGTACTACTTGATTTAACAACATGTCAAGTTTGTTTTCATCTGCCTACTTAAATTCTCCATCTGGATGTCTCAAATGTATTTCAAATGAAAAAATATCCAACACTTAATTGCATTCACAGTCCCCTTCTTCCATTGTCTTCCAAATCAGTTATTGTCAAAATCCATTTATCCATCATTTTACATATTTCTTTCCCTCATTTCCCTTGTCCTATTTCTCTGTAAGCCCTATTAGTTTTGAGCTCTTATATATCTTTTGAATATATAAGCTTTTCTTTTTTTCCATAGCCACCTCCATGCTCTATTCTTTTCTACAAAATTGAGTTAGCTTCTTTCTTAAAATATATTTTTATTGATTCTGGAGAGGAAGGGAGAAGGATAAAGAAATAGAAACATCAATGATAAAATAGAACTATTGATCAATTGATCAGCTGCCTCTTGCATGCCCCTTACTGAGGATCCATCTCACAACCCCAGCAGTTTCCTGACCTAGAATCAAACTGTGACCTCCTGGTTCATAGGTTGGCGCTCAGCTATTGAGCCATGCCAGCTGGGCTGTCATCTTGTTTTTTAATTGTTTTTGTTTTGTTTTGTTTTTTCCTTTTTGGCTATCTGATTAATTTTTTCTACTCTGTCTTCTACTTCACTGATCTGATCCTCAGATTCCCCTAATCTTCTGTGTATTCCTTCCACCATGTTCTTTATTAGTGCTATATCATTCTTCATAGTTACTATATCCTTTCTCATGTTGTTAAGCATCTTTGCCATCATTATTCTGAACTCTATGTCTGATAAATTTATTATCTCTATTTCATTTATCTCTTCTTCTGGAGAATTCTCTTGTTCTTTCCTTTGGGGCCTGTTTGTGTTTGTGTCTATGTATTAGGTAGATCTGCTATGCCTCCCAGTTCAGGACAATGTCAGATACTGTTTGTGACTGGCCCTGAGTACCCTGTTTGGAGCTCTCAGCAATCCACAGTTTGTGGCTCCCTCTGCTTGGGCTAGGTGCCTTTGGAAAAAACCAAAATATGCACCATGGTCTGCTTTTCCTAGTCTTGGGCCCAGAATTAGTTCAGGCAAAGACTCAAAGTCTCCAGTAACCTGCCTCTGCCTGCAGTCTGATTTTATTCAGTCTTGATTATCCTCAGGCTACTGACCATAGGGTGGGACAAGAGTTTTTCAAACAGGGAGAGGCAATTGCTTCTGTTTCAGGCCTCAGTTGGGGCAAGGAGTTTTCCAATAGGGTGGGCGACTGTCCTTCCCCCAGGCAAAAACTGTCTGGATAGCAAAGGTCCACCAGAGAAAGAAGTCCTCCACAGTATAAGGGAATGACTCAATAAAGGAAACTGAGGTATCTACTTTCTGAGGTCTAACCCTAGGACCCCCAATTCTGCTTCTGCTCACACAACTCAGTCTACTCTGCCCTCCCTTTGCCAGAGTCCAAGGTGAGTGGCTACATATGAAATGTGTGTTAGCCCTCTAAGAAGGTGCTTGCATTTCCAGCATTCTCTCATTGGCAGGCAGCAAACCTGATGCTTTACACAGCCAGGTGATGTGTGGGCACCTTTCGCAGTTTTGGTGCTCTGGTCTGGGGATCCAAGCTTAGGAGTTTAGAACTCAGAGTTCTGAGTGAGAAGCCCCCCACGGCTGAGATATCCTACAGAACTTTGACTGATGTCTTTGGGAGACAGGCCCATCCTTTTGAGCCTCTGCCCCTCCTACCAGCCATTATGCAGTCTCTATTTTCTGTCCTTGGTTATCAGGGTTCTCTCCAGCCAGTCTTCATTGATTATTCAGGATAGTTTTTCTGCATTTTAGTTGTAATTCCAATTGAGTTCAAGGAGCATGTCAGTGTAGCTTCCACTTACTCTGCTGCTATTTTAAAATCTGTACTCTCTTTTTTTAAAATATTTTAATTGATTCCAGGGAGGAAGAGAGATAGAAACATCAGTGTTGATAATGAATCATTGATTGGCTGCCTCTTGAATGCCCCCTATTGGGGATTGAGCCTACAACCCAGGCATGTTCCCTGACCAGGAGTTGAACAAATGAACTTTTGGTTCCTCGGTCAAGGCTCAACTGCTGAGCCACACCAGCCAGGGTAACTTATCTTTTACTGGATTATTCCTCTCTTCATCATAAAGAATTTGAAAGGTAGATTTATATGGTAAAAAGTAGAATACCCCTTCTCAGCCTTATTCTGCCTTATTTTCCAAAAAAAAAAAAGATCTTTATTGATTTCCAAAAATATAGATCTTTATTATTTTCCAAAAAATATAGCTTTCTATTGCTTTCTCTTTTCCTTCAGGAACATCTATAATAATAATAACAGCAATAATATGCTAATTAGACCGGACAGCCAAACAACCTTCAGACAAAGCTGGAGCTGCAAGGACCAAGCCCCTTGCACAAATTTCATACATTGGGACTCTAGTCAATGATACGAGAGAATCATTGGTCAGCTGCCACCACCAGGGATCAAGCCCAGGAATTGAACTCTGACCTCTGTTGATGTGCAACCACTGAACCACACTGGCTAGGCTATGTATGTCTTCTTTGAAAAAAAATATCTATTCAGATCCTCTGTCCATTTTAATTGAATTTTTAGTTGTTCATTTTGATATTAAGTTATATGAGTTCTTTAATATATTGGATTTTGACTCCTTATCAGAGATAGCATTTGCAAATTTTTCTCCCAAGATATTGGCAGTTAAGAATGCCATTTCATCTTGTTGATGGTTTTCTTCACTATGCAAAAATATTTTTAATTTAATATAGCCCTATTTGTTTATGTTTACTTTTATTGCCTTTGCACAAGAGATATATATAAAAAAAATTTGCTTAGACTAACAATACCCATGAGTTTACTGCCGGTTTTCTTCAAGAAGCTTTATGGTCTCAGATCTTACATTGAAGTCTTTATTTCATTTTGACTTCATCTTTGGATACAGTGCATGAAAATGGTCTAGTTTCTTTCTTTCTTTTTTTCTGTACGTATCTGTCAGTTTTCCCAACACCATTTATTGAAAAAGCTGCCTTTTTTCCCATTGTATATTTCTGTCTCCTTTGTCATATATTAATTGACCATATAGACATGGGTTTATTTCTAGGTACTTTATTTTGTTACATTTCTTTATTCTGTGGTTGTTTTGCCAGTAGCATACTGTTTGAATTATTATAGCTTTGAAACCAGGGAGCATGATACCTCCAACTTTGATCCTTTTTTCTCAAGATTACTTTGGTTGATCTTAATATTTTAAATAAATATATAAACTTCCATTTTTTTAAAATACAATTATCTCTTTAGCTTCATTTTTTTCTATTTAGTTTGCTTGAAATTTTTTTGAAGGTGATGAGTAATAGGGACTGAAAAAGTAGGAGTGAGAGCAAACTGTTAAGAGGTGGTACATAGCTAAAGGAGATATCTTGACTTTCCTGTAATATAAACAGGTTTAAGTTACTTTTATAAAATTAAGGTACTTGTATAAAGCATTACATTTGAATATATAATCTTTCAATCAAAAACAATAATATAGAGAAATAAGATAGCTTTATTATGTGGTTATTTTTATGGTCTTCCTTATACATTGACTGTTTTCTCTATATTCATTTATTACTATATTTAGTAGTCATTGTTTACCTGTTTATCAGCTATCTCATTTCTTTATTCTAACTGCATCCAAAGTTTTCTTTTGAGAGACAGCTTTCTTCCAATGTTATTTATCTTTATGAGTTTTTTTTAGTGATTTATTTATTATTTTAGTTTTTTTATTTTTTTATTTTTTTATGAATTATTTTATTTATTTATTATTATTTTCCCCCTATTGCCCTCCCCACCCAGTACATACCCTCATCAGCACCCGCCCCCCTGCCTTTCCCCATTGCCCTGTATCCACTGGCTATGCCTACACACACATGCACACAAGTCCTTCAGTTGATCTCCTATAGTATTAAACCCTACCAAGATCCATGGATAGGTCCCCAGTAGCACTGTCCAATCAACATAACCTTATCCTTTTATTGAAAGGTTGTTTTAGGAATGAGTAGTAGCTTCAATAAATAAGAGCTAGGATTGCTTGGCCAAATTCAAGCATTTATATTATAATAATAAGAGTTGAAGCTTTCCTTATTTCTTTACATTAAATAAAGAACTTCTGGCCTTGGTTATTAGTAGCAGCCATTCTCTCCACCAAGTAAGAAAGCCAGAAGCCTAAGCCAATCTGGGAAGAGGGCATTGCTAAAAGAGTCACAGAAAATTGAAGTTGGATTCCTGCTTGTGTTATCTCTGCCACTAGACTTATCACTAACATAATTGAATTGATGTTTTCCACTGTTAAGGCATAATTAAATTGTTTTGTACTTTATAATGACAAAATACGGTTCTACATGCATGAAATATTAGAAATTAGACTTTGAAAATGCAAAGTATATTTTTTTTAATTTGAGAGAAATTGTTAAAATAAATAGTAATTTCTCTTGATTAGCATAGCCTAAATCTCTTATTCTTCATATCAAAGTAAAATACTCATCAGTTTTGTTTTCCTAACCTGAGATTTTTGTTCCTTGAGCTATAAAATAAGTTTAGATGTGAATATGTAGACAGTTATTCAGTGCATTATTACAGATGGAGATAATTGGTTTTGTAATTATGTTTCTCTTTAGAAAAAATGGCATTAGAACATTAATACTGTAATTTGTACATAGATCTCTTTATATCACTCTGTCAAAATTCTAACCTTCAAAGGTTTCCTGAGTCTATTATAATATAGCATAATTCAGTCATTTTGCTATCTGCACCATTTGCAAGAATGTTCTCATTAATTACTTTCTATTTCAACCACTATGCCCTAATCTAAAACTTTATCCTTTCCTTCAACACTTTTGTATGATGTTTTAAACTCTTTCTCAGGGAAAAAATAATAATCCCAGATCTTTGTGAAGACATGATGAACTATTTCTATGAAGGCTCATTTATAAAAACCACAAAGTTCTCTTATTAGGAACAAGGGAACAATCAATTCAGATGTAAAAACAAAGTGACCTGTGCCTACTCAACCCCAAATGAACCTTTCCTATCGTTCAAAATTTGGTTAGCTTATTTCTATTTGTTTTCTTTTTCATTTTCATGCTTCTATGCATTTCCAGCTGGACTGACTCAAAGGATAAATTTTACAGGAAAGCTTTTTCTCATATTTCCAATCTGATTTCAACCTCTCTGAGAAAGGTTAGGATAGTCACAAGAATGTTGAGTTTCTTATCTGGACCCAATCTTTAAGCCTTAAAAGGCTTGCCCATCACTAGTTTATAATTTCCAGTGTTCCCTTCTGGGCTAGAATATTTGTTATGATTAGTATATCTCTGATCTTTCCCGCTGTCTCTGTCACATTCTCTTTCTTCTTCTGTCTTTCAAAGATACAACCTTTCCGGTATTCCTCTCACATTGCTTTGTTTGTTTTTAGTTATTTCATCTTTGAAAGGTTAACTTTGAAATCATTAGCTACAGAAATATTGGAAAATCCACTAGGAAAAAATGTTAAGTATAAATATTACTTAATTTTATGAATTTTCTCTATTTAGAAAAATATCAGTCCAACATTCAGTTATTTGCATAAATGTTACAATTAAGGTAGTATTGAACACACAAAATTTGTCACTATCAGGTACTTATAGTCATTTACTTTATTGTCCCATGAATATACTTAAGAAGTTTTAAACTAACTCTCCCACATAAATATTTCTTATTTAAAATAAAATATCTGAATACATTATTTTCATAACATGGTATTTTGTTAGAGTAAGAAATTGGAGCTATAACTGGCTTCATTTCAGATTTAGTTTGTTCTCTGAACAAAGAAATTAAAAAAAAACTAGGGGCATTTAGAT
The DNA here is from genome assembly GCA_004026805.1 of Lasiurus borealis. Taxonomy (NCBI): domain Eukaryota; kingdom Metazoa; phylum Chordata; class Mammalia; order Chiroptera; family Vespertilionidae; genus Lasiurus; species Lasiurus borealis. Next base: position 597 of record PVJN01010186.1, on the reverse strand, counting down.
ATTATCAATTTAATTTAATTTCACCAGAGAATTTAAGATTTGGAGAAAAAGGCTACATGGATTTCAGAATGAATTAAGAATGACAAAAGATATTGGAGAAATTTAAAAAAATAAATAAAAAACAATAACTCCTGGTTATTCTCCATGATAGTTTTTTTGTAAGAATTTACTTTAGTTTAATTGAATACCTTAAGAAGAGAGTGCCTTGAAAAAAATGAAATATTAGTCATTATTGAGAGTAGTATTAAAATTATTTGTTCATTTTTCTTTTCTTAAATTGAATATTAAGTGATTGACCTAAAATTATTTATCTACAAAGTATTCATTTAGTAATAACCTAAAATTATATTTAAGTGATTAATTATATTAAGTGATTGACCTAAAATTATTTATCTACTAAGTATTCATTTAGTAATAACCTAAAATTATATTTATAAATTATAATTGGCTTCCTAAGGAGAGACATTTTAGAATACTTTATATTTAAATAAGTTTGTTCTCATTATACCTACATATACATATTATTGAAGACAAATAGAATAAAGTGAGAAATAATAAGAAAACAGTGAGACTCTAGTAGATTAGACTTTGGAGTCA
>PVJN01010185.1:0-58252 GCA_004026805.1 Lasiurus borealis | reverse complement strand
AGGCCAGTTGTGGCATTTAAGCAATTTCTGGGTGTAGCGAACCATGAATTAAATTTCCATAAATATTGTAGCTGGAAGACAGCTAAAATAAAGATGTCTGCAAAAGTGAATGCATATGAACATATTCATTTTAAAGCCTTTCTCTGTAAGTATGCTGCCTGTTGCTATCTGTTAGGATCACTGAAGGAGGTATACACAAGGCCAAAGTGATAAAGAATTATAAATATACTAGAGATCTAGTGCACAAAATTCATGCACTGGAGATGAGCAGTGGGGAGGAGGTCCCTCAGCCTGGCCTGCACCCTCTTGCAGTCCAGGAGCCCTTGGGGGGTGTCCAGGGAGTGGGCCTAAGCCATCAGTTGAACATCCTTAGTGCTGCCATAGAGGTGGGAGAAGCTCCCGCCACCACCACTCTGCTCACCAGCTGTGAGACCGGCTCAGGGTTTCTGGCTCAGTGGTGCTCCTCCTGTGGGAGTGCACTGACAACCAGGGGGAAGCTTCTGCATTGAGCGTCTGCCCACTGGTGGTCAGTGCACATCATAGCTATGGTCAGTCCACCATTCAGTCAATTTGCATATTAGCCTTTTATTATATAGGATTAGATAATCTGGGAACCAGCTGGGCTGAGCCCCAAAATGGCACCGGTACCCAGGGACAGGGATTCAGAGATTTTAAAGGACTCCAGGCTGTTTTTTATGGCTGGGAATCTCTGTGTGGGTCCAGATCCTGGGCAAGTCCAGAGGGGAAATTTACTGGCCTTAGCAAACAGAATGTGATCTAAGTGAAAGGGAATGTTGGTTGCAAAATAATCTAAAGGTTAGTTTCCAAGGGGAGGAGATATCAATTTTGATTTGATTATTTTATCAGACCTAACAGTATCACCCATATCAGTTCTCAGGCTGCCATAGCAGAGTGTTTTCATCAAGAATTGCTTAACAGTGCACCATACAATAATAAGCACTGTGATAGGGATATAATGATATTGTCCTGGGTGTACCTAGATATGGGCTCCTAATTTGCTTCTCATCAAAAGCAATATTTCTGCCCCACCCCCTTTCTTTCCAATAGTGCAAGAAAATGCAATTCTCTATTGAATACTCTTAGTAGAAGCATCCCTCTCTACAGACTTATGATATACACGGAGTGGCCAAATTATTATGATCTCTGAATGCATAATAATCTGGCTACTCAGTGTATATATTAGAGGCCTGGTGCATGAATTCATGCATTGGTAGGGTCCAGCCAGCCTGGCCAGAGGGAGGGAAGATGGGTGGTTGGCCAGCCTGCCAGCTGGTTGAACTCCTGGTTGAGGGGACAATTTGCATATTAGCTTGTGGGAGCCCCTTTCCACATCCTGCGTGGTTCAGGGTTCCCATTCAGGGTTCCGGTTCTGAAGGAGGCCTCACGCAAACAAAATGAGAGACTAGAAAATATTAATTTGGCGATATTGGGGAGCTAGGCGGGAGCTTTCCTCTAGTAGAAAGGACTACCACTTGCTCTGGCCTTTTTCTCCCTTTTATTAAGACTTTGGAACACACCCCTAGCCTTTAGGCAGGAAATAACAAAACAGAAATTAACATGAAACAAACAGGTAGAGGCTGCTTTAGCTAACAATGTTTTCATCTAAACAGTGAGTAATTAGCTCTGACCTTTCAGAGCAGTTAAGGTTGACCAGCCTTCTGACCTCCTGTTTACATCCATTTAGTGAGAACAATGTTTGGTTTCCGACATCTCCCCCGTTTTCTTTCCGTTAAAAAATCTTGCATCTTCAGACTAGAAATAAATATTAAGAATAAAAATAAAACAAGCAACAATGGCTATGTTAAGAGTTAAATGAGTAAGTCTATAGTATCTTTCTTTCTGGACCAACAGTCCTTTGAGTCCCAGTTTCAATATCCAACAGTTTTAAGTGTACATGTTAGCAATGATATTTCAGTTCTGGATGGTGGACAAATGGTGGCAATGCAGGTCTGACCCTCTCTGGTTTGGTCCTGGGCAACCTGCATTGAGGCAAAGCTGCTGACTGTTAAGATGGCAAGGTGTCATCAGCATCTTCCATCTCTGGACTGTTTCTCCTCTCATCTTCATAGCTGGAGCATTCTCTGTTGTAGGAATTCACATGGTCTTGGAACTGTTTTTCTGAAAATATATAAACATTCTCGACCAAAAGTTAGTAAAGGAATTTTTTCTATAAATTTGACTTTGGATCCTTTTTATTTTCACCCAAATGATTTTCCTTTGGCTTATTTTAATACTATGTATGTTTTTCATGGGTGTCTTGATGTTAAGTAAAAAAAAATTTTTCTAGATGTAATTAGCTTACAGGATACTTTTCCTTACGTAATATTATTGTACTTTCCCCCGTTTTTTGATTTCATTATGAGGCTTTTGGAAAATTTTTATAATGGAAATATGACGGCTTTATGTTTATTGAATGTTAAGTAATTTTACCTTGCAATGAACTACCGATAGAAATTTAATACTTTAAGAACAACTTTTTTCCAGTACAATTAAATTTTCTTGAATATTCACCTATTTCAATTAACCAATTAAATTAATTTGAAAATTTAACTACTATTTTATTGTCAAATTTAATATTCTAACAACAATTTTAGTTTTACCCTGTAAATATTATTGGAAAGGATTATTTGCATTCTTGAATAGGCCCTGAGCATTCCTGGTTTTAAGTTGGATTTAGAATATAGGGCAGCTGTCAGCCAAGTCTGTCTGTTGCTGAGTCCCAATCTGAGCTGCACCAAATTTTTGTCTGTCATCTGTGTCCCGAACGGAGCTGGGCCAAGTCTCTGTCTTTGTCACCTGGGTCCCGATCGGAGCTGGGCGTGAGAAGTGAAGCAGCCATGGGGCAGGAGACCTCCCTCAGAAGGGGCGAAGGTTCAAGCCCCTGCAATGTTGGGGGGGGGGATGAGGATCTGTGCCTCACCTCTGTTGATCCCCAAGTTTTCTCCTGATGGCCCCTCTGTGACTGTGCCTGTCTTAGGTTGTTCCTCCTCTGAGGAATCTTACCCATCACTGGCTAACCAGCCATCCTCCAGGGCCAAGCAGGTTGATGTGAAGGTAAGTTCTGTCTCCTTGGTAGCTGATGCCCTTGTGGCCTTGGGATCCCCTCGCCTGCTGGCAGGGTCCCAGCACTGATCACATATCTTGGGCAACCCAGGTTCCTTCTCCATGGAGGGCCCAGCTCACACCACTGGGTGAGAGACAGATTCATGGCACCAGCCAACACGAGGCTTCAACCTCAGCATGAACAGAAAGCTCAGACGACAGCTGTGGGAGGGTCCCTCTTGGCAAAAAGAGCAAGAAAAGCCAATATACAATGCTCAAGTGTTTTCTCTCTGCCTTAATTCCTTTTATGATCTTTTTTAAAAAATTGCTACCAAATATTCAGAGAATTAGATTGTAGGTTTGTTTGGGATATTTGTCAAAAAATTATGATGACATTGTAGAATAATATCATGTAAGGATATTCTTTGTTCTAGGCCATGGCAATTCAATTTCAAACTGGCTATCAATTTCTTTTGGTATAGACAAGGTCTTAGTTACTTTATTAGAATACTTAATCAAATTGCTTACAAAGACATTGGCTTTTTTAGCTGAAAACCTTGGTTAATAACAGAAAATCTTCTCCTTCTGGTTCCTTTAAGCCATTTTTCTTAAAAAATAAAGACCAGTTCTGGGTTTTTCTTTTCCTGCAGCTTTTGTGCAGAGATTCCAGCTTAAAACCCTATCTAATACAGTGGTACTTCCAGAAACAAGTTTACTTCGTTCCATAACCTTGCTCGTATATCAAGTTGCTCTTATCTCAAAGCAAATTCCCCCATTGAAATCAATTGAAATGCTGTTAATACGTTCCAGCCCCAAAATGCCACCCCAGTTGTTCTTGTTACATGTTTTTGAATAAGAAAAATGTATTTATAAATTACAAAAATGTATAAAAACATAATAAAAGAGAATGTAAAGGAATAAACTGGTTTTAAAAAGTGTATTTATTACTTGTTACACTCTTAAAGCTACACTTTATCCCTAAACTGAATGTAACTTAACTAATCTTCACTGAACTTAATTGTTACTGGTCTTTGCATTTTTGGCCAATTAAAAAAAAAAAGTGTCCAATGAGGTTTGCCTCTTGCTCCCTTTCAGAATGTTTCTGAAATGGGTGAGGCAAGTTTCATTGAACAGCTCTGATGCATGACCAGTAGCAACTTTTTCGGGGTGTTTCTATTCCATGAAGTGTGACACCCTCTCCCATATTCCTAAGATCTCCTTTATCTCACTTGTAGAGATCTCCTCCACCTCTGACTCCTCCTCAAAACCAATTTCTTGGAGAACCTCCACATGTTGCTGAGACTGCAACTCTTATAACTCATCCGTGGTGAGTTCCAGAGAGTGCTCCTCGACGAGCTCATTCACGTCTCTCATCCACCTTCAGGCCCATGGGTTTTCCCAGGGAAACTATATCCTCCTCCACTGGCACCTGGGGTTCAAATCCTTGGAAGGTCCTTTCGTCTATGGCCTCAGGCCACAGCTTCTTCCATGCAGAGGTCAAAGTCCTTTGTAACACCCAGCCAGGCCTGATCAATAATTCTGAGGCATATCACGATGTTAAAGTGCTTCTTCCAGAACTCTTGAAGGGTGAGGTTTGTGTTCTCCGTCACCTCAAAGCAGCGCCAGAACAGGTGCTTGATGTATAGCTTTTTAAAATTAGAAATTAGCCGAGATCGGTTTGACTCAGTGGATAGAGCGTCGGCTTGCGGACTGAAAGGTCCCAGGTTCGATTCCGGTCGGGGGCATGAACTTTGCTTGCAGGCACATCTCCAGTGTGGGGCTTGCAGTAGGTAGCTGACCAATCTCTCTCTCTCATCGATGTTTCTGACTTTCTATCCCTATCCCTTCCTCTCTGTAAAAAAACAATAAAATATATTTAAAAAAAATTAGAAATCACCTCCTGATCTATGGGCTGCAGGATAGGAGTGGTGTTGGGAGGTAGGTAGATAACCTTTATAAATTTGAACTCTTTGAGGAGTTCATCTTCGAGGTTCGGTGAGTGAGCAGGAGCATTGTTGAGGACGAGGAGGGCTTGCATGGTTAGGTTGTTTTCCTGTAGATATTTCTTAACAGAAGGGCGGAAAACCAGGTTTACCCACTCCACAAAGAACTGCCTGGTGACCCATGCCTTCAGGTTTGCCCTCCACATAACTTGCAGTTTATCTTTTAAAATCTTAGGTGACTTAAAGACTCTGGGGTTTTCCGAATGGTATAATAGCAGAGGCTTGATCTTGCAGTCATCACTCGCATTGGCGCACAGTGCGAGAGTTAGCCTATCCTTCATGGGTTTGTGGCCTGGCATCGCCTTCTCCTCTGCCGTTATATAAGTCCTATTCGGTATCTTCTTCCAGAAAAGCCCTGTCTTGTCACAGTTGAAGACTTGCTGGGGGATATATCCTTTGGCTTCTGTCAGTTCGGAAAAAGTTTTGAGGTAATCCTCAGCTGCTTTCACATCTGAACTTGCTGCCTCACTATGCCTGATGATGGAGTGAATGCTGGACCTTTTCCTGAAGTTATCAAATCAGCCTCTCCTGGCTTTAAATGAGTCTTTCGATGCTTCGTCCGTGGATATGCGCAGGGTCTGCTCCAGCAAATCACCATAAATCACTCGCGCCTTCTCGAATATGATGCCCTGTGTTAATTGTATCTCCTTTAAGCTGCTTCTCCATCACCCACACCATCAGTAGATTCTCCATCTTTTCATGGAGAGAGCTACGGAGCTTAGAAATTATTGTAAGGCCCTTAGCTGGCGTTATACCCTTTATGGACTCCTTCTGTTTAAGCACAGTGCATATCGTTGAAGTACTACGCCCGTATTGCCTCGCCAAGTCAGCCACTCGCACACTTTGCTCATATTTTCCTATGATTTTACGCTTTAATTCAATAGACATAATCCTCTTCTGAGCATTGACCTTTCCACTCACTTTCTTCGTACCCATGGTTATAAAAAGAAATGTGATAAAGTATGTAAATGCACAAAAGATGCTTGGACAACGAGGTAAATAAGCACACTGACTGAGGCGTGGGAAACTATGAGACACTCAAGTCTCGGTAAACTGATGGGTCGTGTGCAGCCGGCTTATCCGAGCGATTACTCGTATCTCAAATGTTGCTCGTATTTCAAAGCAAAAGATCCCTCGCTCGAGGGCTCGTATCTCAAAAATCTTGTATGTTAGGGCACTGGTATCTCTGGGTACCACTGTATGTCTAAAAAGTTGGACAATTACGCCCATTTCTTTTTAAGCCGGGCTTCTCTCCTCGCGAGTACAAAAATTGCAGATTCATTTCTAAATTTTTAAAACTTCTTCATAGTGAGAAAGCAGACTTTAAATTTGTATACTGAGAGAGTGGACTTTCATACTGGAAAGCATCAGTAACAGATTTGGCCGATTTTCTTTTCATGCTTAAAAGATAAAGACAGATCTTAATTTTTTTCTTTCTTTTTCACTTTCTGAAGTAATAACTAGGACCTAATTTGGCCAAGATTTGAATTACCCTGCAAGTTCTCTTATAATTTTTAAATGAAACCTTCAGTAATCTCATTGCAGGAGAGCAGAGAGCCTTGCCCTCTCCTGCCACCTTTGAATTTCTCCACACCAGAGGCGGTTTCAGCAGTGGAGTTTCACTTATTACAGATTTCAGATTCCAAATACAAACTAAGATTTTAATTTGAACAAGAAATCACATTATTTAAGCATGCAAAGCAAAAGTCCATAATAAAGTTTACTTTATATTTATAACCTAATTCTTCCCCATTAGCCTGGCTACAAAAGACTTTGCATACGTTGAATTCCCTTCACCTTTTCCTAGGTGAATCTTCCCTCACCATTTTCCTTGGTGAATTTTCCTTCTTTCACTCTTAGGCGAATAATACCTTCTCCTTCAGACATCCTGCAGTCAGGCGCCAGGTGTGGGCACCTCTTTCCACATCCCCTGTTGGGCACCAGATGTCGGAGCCCCTTTCCACATCCCGCATGGTTCAGGGAATCCCGGTTCAGGGTTCAGGTTCTGAAGGAGGCCACAGGCAAACAAAATGAGAGACTAGAAAATATTTATTTGGCGATATTGGGGGGGCCAGGTGGGACTGCCACTTGCTCTGGCATTTTTCTCCCTTTTATTAAGGCTTTGGGACACACCCCTAGCCTTTAGGCAGGAAATAACAAAACAGAAATTAACATGAAACAAACAGGTAGAGGCTGCTTTAGCTAACAATGTTTTCATCTAAACAGTGAGTAATTAGCTCTGACCTTTCAGAGCAGTTAAGGTTGACCAGCCTTCTGACCTCCTGTTTACATCCATTTAGTGAGAACAATGTTTGGTTTCCGACATTAGCTTTTTTATTATATAGGATATACACTGAGTGGCCAGATTATTATGTGTTCAGAGATCATAATCATCTGGCCACTCAGTTTTCATTGAAATGGTTTAACATACTTGGATTACCCAGGGTAAAAAAATCACTTTCTATGAAAACCATCATTCTTCATATGGGTTTATTCACACTGTGGATTGGAAAGGATTATTTCAAGGTATAACACATATGTTTTGCGATCAGTTTACATTTGAAACAAATATGGTGTATTTATAACATATTTCCAGGTTTTAGTAAGAAGGAGCTATCAATTGTAAAGGTTGGCATTTCCTGGTTAATATTCAGCACACATTGTGATATACTTGAATGATATAACCATTAGAGTAGGTGTAAAATACTTTTCACTTTGCCCCAAACCTTTGAAATTATTTACAGAGCTCTTTCACATCCTGTGCACTTGAGGGAGTGAATTAGTGTTTACTAATGTCATTAATGAAAATGAGACTATGATAAATGAAAATGCTTGTGACATGGATAATTGTTCTAATGATCAATATGGATAGGTGTATAGAAGTTACAGCTTTTACAAAAAAAAAAAAAATTAGCTCGTGTTGATTACAATTAATCAAGATGCCATTGCTAGCTAGTGTGCTATATATGCATTACTAAGAGGTTACAACAGATTTGAATGTAAAAGGGCTCAAATAGCCAGCAAATGAGATGCTAAATTTGGAATTTAAAATAATATGCAAATAACTGCAATGTGTAAAATAGCAGTTTGATATGAATGGTATTTATACGTTTATTTTTTTCTATTAATCAACTGACACTATTTTTTTCAAAATCATTTTGGTCAGAGAAAGTCAAATTCTATAAATTTGAATGTTTATTCAAAGCAAAATATATACCAATAATTAAGATTAGATATCTATAAAGGAAAACCCTGATGTCAAAAGTAAATATATTTTTGTATGGCATTCCTTAGAAATCAAGCTTTTTAAGTTATTGCTTTATTAGATAAGGCACACAATCTATAAAACCTTGAAACATCATGAAGGCCTCTTAAAGACTGATCTAATAGACTGGCCAGTGTTGCTTAGTGGTTGAGCATTGACCCATGAATCATGAGGTCTCCAGTTCAATTCCTGGTCGGCAGATGCCTGGGTTGTGGGCTTGATCCTCAGAAGAGAGCATGCAGAAGGCAGATGATAGATGTTTTTCTTGCATCCCTATTTCCATCTCTCTATCCCTCTCCCTTCTTCTCTAAAATGCAAACAAAAAGAAAATAATAAAAACATATTTAAAAAATTGACTTAAGTAAAAAGTCTTTATAATATTCTTATAAAATGGATAAAAATGTAAATTCACTAATAGTTCAGGTAATTGGACCTATTGATGGATATACTCATATGTCCCCTGCTTGGTTTCTCATTCCATAATATATACAACCAGTTCCTTAGATTAAAGTGAGTCTATTTAAATCCTCGAATAGTTTCTCTTTTCCAGTTAGACCCTGGCTTTCAATCAAGTTCTGGCTATCAAGTGTAGTCCCAGAGAACAGATATTCATGGGTTACGAACATAATATGGTCCTGCAAGGGGGTGGAGGGTAGAATGAGCATGTGTCTTCGTCTCCTATGGCACTGAACCCTGCTGTATTTCTGATAATACTTCAACCTACACTATGTTATCATGAGATATTTTCTGTAGCACATGTAGAAACTAGGTCAAACCTGGTTTACAATGTGTGTACATGGTATGCTAGCATCAGCCTAAAGAAAAATACTGCTGTGGTTCTGAGCCATTCAGAATGTGGCTCTGATGGCAGGAAATTCTCCTACTAGGCAGGCCGTGAAGCAGTAGAGCTGATGTGGAGGACAGATAGCTAGTGGCATAGACCTACTTGGAATAATTGGCAGAAGTTTGTTGTGCTTGCCAAGACTTGAGAAAATCAAGGTTGGGAGAAAATAGGTGAGAGGTGGGGCTGGCTTCAGCATCACTAAATGTTCCCTGTTGGCTTTTCTTCCTAATCCAGGGCTGATGATAGCAGAGGCCAGGATATAATTAGGCTCACTAAGAGTGACGAGATAGCAGAACTCAGAACCTAGAGCCAGTTTATGCTTAATTGCTGGAAGCTTCCTGGAACACAATTATTGTAGAGAAGGAAAGGGCCAGAGTGCCAGTCAAGGGCCTGGCTGCAGAGAGTTGTGGATGTGGTTGATTGAATACTATAGTCAATATAGGAAAGAGATGGCCAGGCAATAAGCATTGACTAAGCTTGTACTATAGGAGCCTAAGGGCGGTCATCCCAATGAAGTGTCAACATCCTTTTCCCAGTTTTCTTTTCGGAAGTAGTTTGACTTGGAACCCACTGAATGAAGATGAAGCCTGATCTCTGGGAAAAAGAAACCTGAAATAGCATAAGGTTTATAAATGATTGACGATGCCATTAACTTGGGAAGGGATACACTGAGGGAAGGGAAATAGTCAATCATTTCAAGGACCATTAGACACAAGGTCCAAGTTGATACCCAAGGAAAAGTGTCATCATGGCCTCCTGTTAGAATGTCCTGCTGCACAGTCTGGCTAACAAATGGAATCCTGGCCTAAGTGCAGCTTATGGAGTGTCCACAAGATCTGCATGTCCATAGGGTGGTATATTTACCGTTACAGTATGTTCATTTGGGACCTGTTGTGGGATGTGTCTATCATGAATGGGGAGGCCAAAGAAAAACCTCTGAAACAATCCCCCTTCCTTGGTCAGAATATTAAGTTAAAAAGAATATTGTAGCAGTAAGTGGGGCATGGGGAATATTAGTGTCATTCTTAAGGATATAAAGCATGCAGAGATGGCAGTCCCCATCCTACCTCCAATTATATCTCCATTTAACATATCATTCTGGCCCTAGGAAGAGTCATGTGGGCCTGGGAGGATGAGGGTAAACAATTACATATTATATCAAGTATTAGCCTCCATTGCAGCTGCCAAGTCAAGTGGGATATCTTTGTCAGAGCAAATTAGCACGGTGTCTGACAAATGGCAGGCAATTACTGATTGGGGAATGCAATCTTTTGTACTCTAATTGGAATAAAGGATCAGCAACAATTTATATTCAGAATGATATAGGTTTGCATCGGAGCTATATTGACTTTCTTGCCCTTTTTCATAGTACTAGAGTCCTGGTGCATGAAATTTTTGCATGCGGGAGGGGTGTCCCTCAGCCTGGCCTGCACCCTCTCAGGAGATGTCTAACCACTGATTTAGGCCCAGTTGGAGCTAAACCAGCAGCCAGACATCCATCTCACAATCCAGCACTGCTGCCTCCTAACCTCTAGCCTGCTTGACTTGCTGATTACCCCTAATCACTCTGTCTGCCTGCTCATCACCCCTAACCACTAACCTGCTTACCTGATTGTCCCTAACTTCCTCTGCCATGCCCCTGTCCACAGGGCTTTGTCCAGAAGGTCTTACAGAAGGTCGTTCAGCTGTCCAGACTAATTAGCATATTATGCTTTTATTATTATAGATATCTCAAAGATACCTAGAGAAAAGGTCAGCAAACTATAGCCTTCCACCTCTTTTTGTAGTGCATATGTGTGAAGAATAGTCTTTACATTTTAAAATGTATAATGCACAATTAAAAAATAAAAAACACTATTAGCTTTTTAAGTGAGAATAGTTGCTCAATTCTTGTTAGCCTGTAAAATCTAAAATACTTCTATCTGGCCCTTATAGAAAATGTTTGCAAACCTCTGATCTAAACTAACCATGTGGGACAAAGTTAGAGATATTTTTCATCTTGTTTTGAAATTTTTATTACTGAAGAAATAGACCCTGACTCATAATAGTACAAGGCCTGGTTACTAAAAAAGGCTGTAAAATATTGTTTCTTTGGAAGCTTCTGAAAGTAACTGTGGCCAAACATATTATGAAAAAATGCTGCATTGACCTTTTTGCCAATGGAAATAGAGCTGTTTTATGGAGTCATGAGAAAAGCATTTTGGGGACCCATGTACAGGAGGATGAGGTATAGTGGTAAGATTTATTGGGGAAGAAACAAAGAAATGTCCCCAGGTCCCCAGTGCCTCACTCATGACCGGTGGCTCAGCTTCATCCCTATGCAGAAGAAGTCCAGCTTTGTCTTCACCAAGCCTAGAAGAAGGATCAAAGTCTAGAGATGCTGTACTACAACCTGGCATTGGAAGGGCATCCAAAACTGCCATTGTTCAAGTTAGTCCACCCCAAAATTTAGTCTAGCTCAGTCTCCGGCCTCATCAGGATAGCTAAGCCTCTGTTCCTGACTGTACTCTGGCCAGCATTGTAGCTTGCTCAAGCTTGAGACAGCGTGGCTGCCAGGCACAATGGAGAGAGAACATGGGAATGAAAAGGAGAGCAAACTTTCAATAAGTTTTAAATAGATTATCTCAGGCCTTGGAAAGGGCAGGCCTATTTCAAAGTAACCAATCTGTTTCCTGGCTCTTTGTGGGTCTATGTTGTATTCTCCCACAATTCAGTCTCTTTCCTAGATCTCCCTGGGTTTCATGCCCTCATCAGATCCAATCCTTTTCCCAGGTTTGACACCTCCCCTGTGCGTTGCCAACTTGACTCCTACTGTGAATGCACCCAGCAGAGGAATTCCCTTTACTGTTTATTTCTCCTCACCAGAGTCCTGGCTGGTTGTAACCCAGGGAATTTGGAAAGCCAGTCCCTCTCCCCGTAGGGGAAGGTGGTGGAGCAGGAGCTTTAATAGCATGGTGGGGACTCAGCTATCCCCTGGCATGTCTGGAGTTGTAACTTCCACATGTAAGGCTGATGAAGTATAACTTCTAGACTCCATCAGGCCCAGCCAGTCTAGCTCCCTTCTCTTAAATCCTATGCTAAATCCTGTCTAGCAAAGTTGATAATGTGTTGTTTGTTTGTTTTGTGTTTATCCTGTTTCAAGATTTTAAACTCACTCGTGTCTTACTCACTTTCCCCTCAAATATTCACATTTTAATTTCTATTTCTATTATGAAAACATGATTCTACAATTATATTTTGTAGTCAGTTTAGGAGCAATGTAATTGATGCAACTAACTTTTTTAGTTTTTTACTTTAGCTAAGCTTTTGCAGCCTGTCTGGTATTCTCAAGTACCTTTCACAATTATTTTCCTATTTTTGTTAAATTTTCTGAGATTGTTATTGTTTTTGCAAGTTTTAATACATAGAAGGGTTTGGAAATTTTTTTTTTCAAAAATTTTGCAGTGTTTTCTCTGATAATCCTTGCAACTACATACATATATATAGATGCACACATTCCCTCAGAATGCTTCAAGATAAATTCACCTTGCCAGACTGCTTTGCTTTCCAATTACAACTCCCTTTTATTTGTCTCAGATGATTCTTAATTGCCCTAAATAACCTGTGTTGGATTCAAAGATGCTCCTAATTATTAAATTTGCATAAACTCTGCCACTGAAGGCAATTTAACACATTTAAAAGCATAATAAAGTTGTAGTTTGAAAACAAATGGATTAGAGAAGGCACAAGGAGTAAAAACTGTAAATTAATAAACAAGGTGGACTTAAATGAAATATGAATAGAATAAAAATTGTATTTTATTTAGAAAATCAACTTTGGTAACAGTGGAAGAGTTTATGGCATTATTTCCTGCTACTGCTCTCATTAACCCCACCGACTCAGGGAGCAAGAATGATAGTGTGACCCAGATGGACCTGACCATGAAAATTAGCAATCATGTTGCCAGAGGGGGTGGACTCTTTTGGAGGCAATAAATGGAAACTGGTGATATTGTCAGTAAAATTTGCTAGTTTATAGAAAATGGAGAGGAAAGCCATGTACTATTATCTGCTAGCCAGAAGTTGCAGTTACAGCTGGAGCAAATGGAAGAACACGCCAGAAGTGTAATGACACTTAGAAATGAGAGGACCATACATATGTTATCCAAACATTCTTGGTAAACTCCACATCTATGCAGGGAAAACCGAGAGAGCCTGGTATATAGTTAAAATCAAAGCAGATCGCAAAACTAACTAAAGTTTAAATGAGCTCCCCAACAGATACATAGGGCTTGAGGTTTTTGAGCAAAATAACTACCCAAATCATTAAGTGACCATTTAAATATAAAATAGAATAAATGATGTACAATAAATAGCCATTAATAAGAAAAAAATTCAGTAGGAACTGACTGAGCAGACAAGGACATCAAAAAATTGTTTTTTTTGTTTTTGTTTTTTTAATATATTTTATTGATTATTTTACAGAAAGAAAGGGAGAGAGATAGTTAGAAATATTGTTGAGAGAGAAACATCGATTAGCCACCTCCTGTGCACCCCCAACTGGGGATGTGCCCACAACTAGGATACATGCCCTTGACCGGAATCGAACCTGGGACCTTTCAGTCCCCAGGCTCTATCTACTGAGCCAAACCATTTTTGGCAGAAATTGTTTTATTACTATTATTTTAAAGTCATTTTTAAATTTTCAATTACAGTTGATAAAGATCATCATATTAGTAATAGTTTTAAATATGCTTAAAGATGAAATGATAATGATGCTGTTATAATAACCTGATTATTATTTAACAGAAAAGGAATAAAAGGGGAGACCAACTAATATAAGCATGCCATTGGTATGGCTTTGCAAAAAAGCTGCATTTTACACCTTCCAAGTCTGTTCCCCACTGATCTCTAGGGGAAGGGACTAAACAAAGACAGTTGAAATGCATGCCCAGCAAGGTCTGAGTGACTTGGGAAGGTCCTTCCTGTGTGCCCATCAATCATACCTGAAAGCAGTCAGTAGGTACTGCAAGCACATGAAGCCTGAATATATAAACTTCTAGAAAAATGAGCCATACTCTCTGATTCCAGGGCCCCAGGCTCCTGTGACTCCTGCTCAGGGGCTGCACTCCTTGTAACCCTACGGTGCATGGTCACATTGGGTTCCACACATGGACTAAAGGACTTCAATCTAGACTAAACACTGAACTGCACTCGGCTGCAACATGGACTCCCAGCTGCACAGGACTGCTTGGAAGCAATGGAACTCTGAAACCCACCCAAGAAATGTAACTCCATGCAAATAAAATTTTTCACATCCCAACCTCCCATGCAAATCTTAGAAAATTTATTTTCTGAAGATATTGCAAGAATCTCACTTCTACTTGTGTATGGGAAATCTAGCCCATTAATTTCTCCTGCATCAGTATCACATTTGAAAAATTAAAGAAAACCATGTTTATAATGGCTTAGGGTATTGAAAAACTCAAAGGAGAAATAGAAATTTAAAATGGAAAATTCTAGGGCTGAAATAAAAATGGACTAAATGTGGTCATATAAAAAATAATGAATAGGAGGGATATAGATCAACAGAAATTCTTCAATCTGAAGAATTGAGAGTAAAATAATTGATGAAAAATAGGGAGAAGTTGATAGAAATAGGACCTTATTTCATCTTCACATTAGAATAAATCTGAAAGCCATTCTACACATTCTCCCATCATCCCCAAGAAGGACCGAGCTTCTTGATAGTATTATTTATTGCTGCCATCCCTTCCCTAACTCACTTTCCCAATCATCTACTGGTATTCCTAGGTTCATTCCCCAGATAAATTAATTGTCCTCAAATATTTATCAGTTTTTATAGGATCTCATACTTACTTAATAGTATAGAAGACAATGTGACTATATGCTAATTATTTGCCTCGTTGTTTATTGCCTATGTTTCCTTACAAAAATATACACTACACCAGGGAAGATAAGTAATTTCTTTAAATTCTTCCAGGCAACTAGAAAAATCCTTGCCATGAGAGTAAATGCTTCGCTAAATTCTTGTAGAATAGGTGAGTGAACACGCAGTAAATACCACTTGCATTTTTATTGTGTTTACGCTTCTTATTCTATCTCCTCTAGTCTTTCTTTTCTTCTTTAAAACAAGCAATAGTAACATTCATATTAAACTGGCAAGTGGTCTGTGATAAAGCATGAGTGGCTCACTGGCCTTTGTTTCCTTTAGCTTTTAAAATTCCTTTTAGCCGCGGTCCTGCCCACTCCCTCCTGCTCCGATACCCCCCCCCCCAAAAAATATATATATATATATCTTATTCCAGAGTTAGAAGATTTTTTTTTATCTTAAAAAGTAATCCTCAGTACAGGTTTTTCATTTCCAACCTAAAAATCTCAGCTTGGTGGAGCTACATTTTTTTCCTCCCAAGGCAACTCAGCACTTGTGAAAAATATTGTTTTATCTTATTAAAGACCCATCATTTATATGTATTGAAAGCTATGCAATTAAAATTCACAGCCTCTTCCACAAAGGGAAAACTATAGGGAGGCAGAATAGACAATGCTTGCTGGGCTGAGAGCAGGGGAGGGTCAACTATAAAGGAGCAACGTGAAGGAAATTTTTTGTATCTTGACTGTAGCCACAGACAAGGCTTTATGCACTTGTCAATATTCTTACAACTGTATCTAAAAGTAAGTGAATTTCTCCCAGTTTACATCTTTGAAAAAATCCTGCTCTTACAGTATCTTTGACACAATCAATCTTTTTAAAAAAATTTTAATGATTTTATGAAAGGAAGGGAGAGAAAGAGAGAGAGAGAATCATCACTAATGAGAGAGAATCACTGATCGGCTGCCTCCTGCATGCCCTCCCACCAGGGCTGAGCTTGCAACCCAGGCATGTGCCTCTGACCAGAATTGAACCCAGGACCCTTTAGTCCACAGCCGGCACTCTATCCACTGAACCACACTGGCTAGTGTGACACAATTAATCTTGATGAAGACTCCTGATCAGTTTGAAAAACAAACCGTGTAACCATTCACAACTAAGGTCAATTCAGTGAAACATATCAGGTTTAGAAAATCCCCCAAATCCTTGTTTCATGGTAATAGGAATTTCAAGTATATTCTGTATTTAGTGCCATCATTAATATGAATATTTTAAACTGGACTGAATATTCTCCCTTAATTTATGTTGATTCGATGCCTCTCACTCACTATGACTACAATGTATTTGAGGATCATAGAATTGGGACAGGTGAAAGGGAGCAGATCACTATGTCAGTATTAACAGCTTTAAGAGAATTCAGCCTCATTTCAGTATCATTTCTCTTCTGAGAATGACTGTTTTTATAAGTCTATTTCTAGAAATTTGAGGATTGGATATATTCTGAAATCAGTTCTGTGTGACTCATCTCTCTCTCTCTCCCTCCCTCCTTCCCTTTCTGAGAAAGATAGATATAGATATATGAAGATTAAAAAAAATCACAAAATTCATGGGTATTCAAAAGCTGCTAAAAAAAGAAAATCCACTGTTAAACTGTGATCTGCTTATAAGCAAGTTGAAGTTTTTAAATGGAGTTATAATAGATCCCAAAGGGACACATTGGTATTTAACTGTCAAGGCCAATAAGGATTGCAGTTTTGTTGCTACTGTCACACATGGAATGACTTCTAATAAGAGGCTTCATAAAAGCACAGCTCTTTAGATACTAAAGTTTTTATTTATTTAAAGTTCTATAATCAACTATTTATTTTATAGTTATAAAATTTCCACAAGCTAGGGTTCTCTAACCACAGATGTAAAATACATAGGAAAACTTGCTAAAAAAAACCAAAAAAATGTTTCAGACAAATATGTTGTATATTCAGCTTTACTTAGATTCTTTCCTGACAAAAGTCAGTTATTTCTAA
This sequence comes from Lasiurus borealis, assembly GCA_004026805.1. NCBI lineage: Eukaryota > Metazoa > Chordata > Mammalia > Chiroptera > Vespertilionidae > Lasiurus > Lasiurus borealis. The sequence continues at coordinate 41,182 of PVJN01010185.1, read as the reverse complement.
ATTAATTTGTCGATAGTGATTTATTATCCATTACTACATAAAAACGATGTCTCACAATTTAGTGGTTTACAACAGTAACACTATTATATCTAACTAGAGGCCCAGCATGTGAAATCGCATGTGGTTGCCCACCACTGCTTGCAGCCCTGCCCACCCACTCTCATGGTGATCAGTCATTTGGTCATTGTAGTAATCACAGACACTAGTATATATAAAACTAGTGTTTTGTATATATACACATATATACACACATATAAATATACACAATCACATACATACATACACACACACACACACACACACACACACACACTCTAGAGGCCTGGTGCATGAAATTTGTGCATGGGTGGGGGCTGTCCTTCAGCCTAGCCTGTTCCCTCTCCAATCTGGGACCCCTTGAGGGATGTCCGACTGCCGGTTTAGGTCCGATCCAGGTAGGATCGGGCCTAAACGGGAAGTCAGACATAACCTCTCACAATCCAGGACTGCTGGCTCCCAACTGCTCACCTGTCTGCCTTCCTGATTACCCTTAACTGCTTCTGCCTGCCAGCCTGATCCCCCCCTAACCACTCCCCTGCCAGCCTGATTGATGCCTAACTGCTCCCCTGCTAGCCTCTTTTCCCCTAACTGCCCTACTCTGCAGGCTTGGTCACCCCTAACTGCCCTCCCCTGCAGGCCTGGATACTCCCAACTGCCCTTCCCTGCAGGTCCAGTTACCCTCAACTTCCCTCCTCTGCTGCCTGGTCAACCCTGATAGCTTGATCACCCCCAACTGACCTCCCTTTTAGGCCTGGTCCCTCCCAACTGCCTTCCCCTGCTGGCCTGGTCCCTACCATCTTGTGTTCCACATGGGGGCAGAATCTTTTGACCATATGAGGGCAGTCATTTTGTGTCTTGGAATGATGGTCAATCTGCATATTACTCTTTTATTAGATAGGATAGAGGTCTGTTGCATGGGTGGAGACTAGTTGGTTTTCCCTGAAGGGTGTCCTAGATCAGGGTGGGTGTTCTCTTGGGGTATGGGGTTGCCAGAAACCAAACATTGTCTCACTAATAGAAAGATGTGGACAGGAGACCAGAAGGCTGGTCAACCTTAATTGCTCTGAAAGGTCAGAGCTAATCACTCACTGTAGTTGAAACGTTGTTAGCTGAAGTAGCCTTTACCTATTTGTTTCATATTAATTTCTGTTCTTGTAATTTCCTGCCTAAAGGCTATGAGTATGTCCCAAAGTCTTAATAAAAGGAAGAAAAAGGCCAGAGCAAGAGGTAGTCCTTTCCACTAGAGCAGCGGTTCTCAACCTGTGGGTCGCCACCCCTTTGGGGGTCGAATGACCCTTTCACAGGGGTCGCCTAAGACCAGTGGAAAACACCTATTTCCCATGGTCTTCGGAACCAACACACCGCTCCTCGATGTAGCAAAGTGTAGCAATGTAGTTTACTGTTGTCATATGAAGACTGTTGCCTATGCTACACCACGATTCAAGACAAAATTTCATTTATTTGTAATTAGAAATAAATATTTCACAATATATAATTACATATTATTTTTGTGATTAATCCCTATGCTTTAATTATGTTCAATTTGTAACAATGAAAATACATCCTGCATATCAGATATTTACATTACAGGTCATAACAGTAGCAAATTACAGTTATGAAGTAGCAACGAAAATAATTTTATGGTGGGGGGTCACCACAATGTGAGCAACTGTATTAAAGGGTCAAGGCATTAGAAAGGTTGAGAACCACTTCACTAAAGGAAGGCTCCTGCCTGGCCCCCCAATATTACCAAATGAATATTTTCTAGGCTCTCTTCATTTGCATGCAGCTTCCTCCAGAACCTGAATCCTGAACTGGGAACCTGGAAACCATGCGGGACGTAGAAAGGGGCTCCCACATGGGGTGGCCTAGACCAGGGGCCTGTGGTGGTTTGGAGGCTAGACACACCCCCCCAGTGATACAAGCTCAGGACTTGATATCTGGGATTTATTTATCTTTTACAATTGAAACTTTGTAGCCTGGAGGGGAACCAAGCCTTCTGCTCCCAGAGCCATTGAAACTTTATTGCCTTAAGCAGAGGCCTGGCCCACCAGGCTGTGCAGAAAGCATGGCTTCCTCCATTGCCAGGGATATCCCAAGACTCCCTCACAGCTCTCTCTGTGGCCATAGTCATCCTGGTTGTGTTAATTTGCATACAGTGGTACCTCGAGATATGAGTGCCCTATAATACAAGATTTTTTAGATACAAGCCGTCGACTGATCGATTTTTGCTTTGAAATACGAGCAACATTTGAAATAGGTGTAATCGCGCGGATTGGCCAGCTGCACACTACCCACCAGTTTACTACGACTCGAGTGTCTCATAGTTTCCCACGCCTCAAGGTTACGGAAAGAGTTAAACTCATATCTCAAGGTACCACTATATTCACTCTGATTGGATGGTGGATGTGGCTGTGGGTGTGGCTTGTAGGTGTAGCAGAGATATAGTCAATTTGCATATTACTCTTTTATTAAATAGGATATATATTTATATATATACTAGAGCCATGTTACAGGAAGATTTCTGCAAGAATAAGGCTTCCTGCGGCTGCCTCTATTGCCCCACCTGCTTGCCTCCATTCTCCACCACCCTGCTTGCTTCTCCACAGCTTTGCTCCCTTCTGCAGTGCTTAGGATCCTTCTACGCTGTTTCAGTCTTCACTCTGCACCTGGATATGCAAATTAACTGCCATCTTGGTTGGGTTAATTGCATACTTGCTCCTGATTGGCTGGGGGCATGGCTTCTAAGTTTAGCAAAGGTATGATCAATTTGCATGTTTCTCTTTTATTAGATAAGATAAATATATATAAAATTCATGCATGGAGAAAGGATGTTACTCAGCCAAGCCTGCACCCTCCCCAATATGGGACTCTTTGAGGGATATCTGACCACCCATTTAGGCCCAATCCCAGTTGGACATCCCTCTCACAATCCAGGACTGCTGGCTCCAAACCACTCACCTGCCTCTGCCTGATTGCCCCTAACCACTTCTGCCCACCAGCCTGATCACCCCTAACCACTCCCTTGCCAGCTTGATCAATACTTAACTGCTCGCTAGCCAGCCCAATTGCCCCTAACTGTTCTTCCTTGCCAGTCTGGTCATCCCTTACTTCCCTCCCCTACCAGTCTGGTTGCCACTAACCATTCTCCCCTGCTGGCCTGGGCACCTCTCACTGCCTTCCCCTGCTGGCCTGGGTATCCCTCAACTGTTCTCTCCTGCAGGCCTAGACCCTCCCCAAATGCCTTTCCCTGCAGGCCTGGTCCCCCCCAACTTTCCTCCTCTGCTGGCCTGTTCACCCTTAACTGCCTACAACTGCCCTCCCTGCGGGCCATCTTATAGTGGCCATCTTGTGTCCACATGGGGGCAGCCATTGTTGATCACATGAGGATGGCCATCTTGTGTCTTGGAGTGACAGTCAATTTGCATATTACTTTTTTATTGGAGAGAATATGTATATATGATTTCATGGCTTGGCTGGGCAGATTTCTGCTTATTTTACCTGTGTGTTCACCTGACTAGTTCAGTTGAGGGGTGGCTGGGCTAAAGGTTTCTTACAATTTGGGCAGTTAGTATTGAATACCCTCTAGGACACCCTTAGTTCCCCAAGGATCTTCTTATCTCTTGGTAAACAGATTGACATCCTTAAATGGCATTTCAGATCAGCATTCTAAGGAGTTGGAGGAAGGATCCACAGTACATCTTGAGGCCTAAGCTTTAGAACTTGCACAAGGTTATTTCTGCCACAATCTATCATTAAATACAGCTCTTGAATTTATTGTAATCAAATATGTGGAACAACAAACTCCCCACCTTGAAGGAAGTTGTTACAAAATGTCCTGGCTATGCTTTGTTATCAGGTAACATAGCATTCCTCATCAATCTGAGTCCAGAGTCCCACAGGGTCACCTATTCTGATTATATGAAGGAGAGTCTTTTATATCTTCCAAATCATTCCATCTGCTTATATATTTACGCCCATCATTTCATTTTATTTATCAGAATAACCTGGCTATGTCTCTCAATTTAACCTTTTGGTTAGATACACAAATATGTTGTAGGCATTACTATTTTTAAATGTATTATTATAATACTTTCTCTTGAATCTACTACTGTTTACTAAACTACTTAAATGTTACATTGTGTCATACAGATACTTAGCATGGAAAAACTCATTAATGACCCTCAGAGATGAATACTTTTATTTTTATTTCACAGTTAGAGGAACTGAGGGTTGGAGTTGTTCAGAAACATCTCTAAATCTGTACAGGTGGATGAGAGGGAGGTCTTTCTACCCTCCAAGTCTGTGCCTTACAAAATAATAGAATGAGATATGCTTTGCCATCACTAAAGTACATCGTTTTCAGAAATGTATTGTCAGTCTCCAATTTCATAGTCAAAGTCACTGTAAACACAAACTGTATTTTTATGTTGATTTTCCCCTTTGTTTTTATTATTTGTACCACTTGCTACTACAGAAAAACAAGTAGAATTTACATAAATGGATGCTGATTCTACAAAGGCTAATTGTTTGTAAGCATGAATTTTTCCAGTGTTTGCTGAGAGGAACACTTCTTGGGAGGGATCCCCAAAAGCCAGGCAGAGCACTGTCAGGGGCAGAATAATAATTAAAAAAAAACACCTCAGCTGAGAAGCCATAGAAAAAGTGAGAGAGCAGGGTTGAAACTGAAACCAGAGGACCAAAATGAAAGCCAAAGCAAGAGCCAAAGGCCTGGGAAGACTAGAACAAAGGAAAACAAACAAAACAAACAATTTAAAGAAATTTAGATACTAAGATAGTTTGTGGAAATCCTAAAAATAAAAAAAAAGCAGATATTTAGATATCTAAGCCAGAGACTGAGTTGCATTATGAAACAAGATGGGTGGAGTTACCTCTAAGGAAATTGAAATCTCTTTCACCACTTTTAAATAGAACACTCCCTTTCATAGGAAAAGACAAGGATATTTGTGTTCTATAGCGAAAGGCTGAAGTGCATGCTTTCTTTTATTAATATGTTTGGTAGTAAGAATAATCCATTGTGTCAAAAATTGGTCCTGATAGGGAAAAATGAATGAATTCTCAAAGGACTACACAACTGTGTGGCTGATGGTGGTGAAAGAGAAGCTTGGATAGGCTTGAGCCCTACCATCGTTTCAGCAGCTCCTCACTGCAGGTCTCTCGATGCAGTTGTCAACAATACATACAGGTCTCAATGGATCATGCCTCTAACCCAGTAAATGGTGTTCCTATCATGCTGGCCAATCAGTTTGTGAGCTCTCAAGAGGAAATAAATGAGCCTGAGAAGATATTCCTACTGCTACAAATCAGATCAAAGGCACATGTGTTCAATAGTGGCTTCCTAAGACCTGGAGTGCGGTAATGTACTCAGTGGCTGCTGAATGCCATGGTTGGAAATCTTCACAAGCAGCCCAGGGTCTATCCCCTATTCCATGCACAAGGCAGATGGAGCCGATCTGACACTTTGTTTCCTCTATTTTATATACTGGGAAATGAAGGGAAGTATAGAAGTCAAAGTTATTTATATTCTCTTTTTTTGAGGGGGCTGTTTTTGTATATTAAAGTTTTTTTAAACCCTTTCCATTAATAAACATGTAGAAAATTAGTTAGATGATTGGTTGTCATTGTTATAAGTTAAATTCCCACACCTGGATAAAAGGGCATTGGCTAGGGCATACATATTTCAGTGCCTACTTCCTTAGAAAGTGAAGGAAGTTCAAGACCGTTTTTCTCATCATTGGTCAGGTGGTAGTGATTTCAGAAACAGTACTGAAGTACTTGTAACCTGAGATGATAAATCTCATGACCTCATATACATTGCACATATCCCTATATCCATATCTATATCTATGGCTATATCTCTCTATTTATAGATATATCAAAATATACTATCTATATTTATTTTTTAAAATCAAAGATCAAAGTCAAAGTTCTGCCCTACCTGGTTTTTCTCAGTAGATAGAGCATTGGCCTGCAGACTGAAAGGTCCCAGGTTCAATTCTGGTCAAGGGCAGGTACTTCCATGGTATGCTCCTCCAGGTCTGGACCCTGGTCAAGGCTCCTGCAGGAGGCAAGCAATCCATGTGTTTCTCTCACATCAATGTTTCTTTCTAGCTTCCCCTCTCCTCCACTCTCTCCCAAACATACATACACACACACACACACACACACACACACACACACACACACACCAAAGTTCTAAGGCAACTGTAGGAATCACTGCTGAGCAATGTGGGAAAGCTAGTCCCTGCTGGTTTCCTGATGATTCTGATGGCAGCAGTGTTTCTGGGGACGGGAGCTTGCATAGCAGGCCAGGATCTTTGGCATTATCACATAGGTATTGATTGCACCCTGTGTCTCAGGAAGGCAGTGGGGACTCTCCCTTCACTGAGAAAAGGCGAACCCATTTCAGACTTCAGGTCACAAGGCAACCTCGGGTGGTCTTCTGAACTCAAGTCCTCTTTCGTGGGTTTGTCATTCTTTTTCCTCAGAAGACAGTCTTACTGGCTACCCATGAATAAGCTGAATAGTGACAGCTTTCTACACACCATACTGCCCTCTCCCTCTTTCAGAGAATCAAGCCAGCACTTTTATCTTAGAGTAAACATGTCTTTCACTCAAGGGATATGTAAGTACTTGGTGGATGCATAAATGAAATATAAAACTTACAGTTGTAAAGTCTTAGGGGGTGGCAAGTCCTCCTGCAAACATGAGAGTGGGTGCATCAAATCAAACTCTTAAACCTTAAGATTTTTAGTTATTATCCTGGCTTTGTTGTTTTTGTTCTTATATCATTTTGTTTGTTAAGAATGCTGAAAGTAACCCGAAACAGCTTATTACTGCACGTGTCAAGAATTAGAAACTAATTAGAATTAGAATCCTCTTTTGTAAGATGGAAACTGCATATAACTAAAAAAAAGGAGCTGTCATAATGTGTCAAAAATAAAATATATGGACATGAGTAATTCATAAAAGTATCAAGTGAGCCCTAACCGGTTTGGCTCAGTGGATAGAGCGTCAGCCTGCCGACTGAAGGGTTCCAGGTTCAATTCTGGTTAAGGGCATGTACTTTGGTTGTGGGCACATTCCCAGTAGGAGGTGTGCAAGAGGCAGCTGATCAATGTTTCTCTCCCATTGATGTTTCTAACTCTCTATTCCTCGTCCTTCCTCTCTGTAACAAATCAATAAAAATATATATATATATATATACATACATATATATATATATATATATATGTATGTATATATATATATATTTTAAAAGTATCAAGTGATATTCTGTGGGAGACTATACTATCTATGACTCTCAAGTTAGCTTTTAGGAATAGATCTTCATCTCTAAATACATTGTTTTATTTGCTTTCTTTATTTTTGCATAGGAGGAGTGTGTAGGACAATAACGAATCTTTGTATTTATCTTTCCACTATAAAATAATTCTTTGTTATTTTTTTTCTCAAGTTTATGATTAGGAGAAATTTTTAAATATTTTAGTTAATTCCTAATCTACATTTTCACTTTTTCTCATCACATCCAGGATCTCTTTATTTATACAATGATTTTTAAAATAATACATCTTTATTGATTTTAGAGAGCAAGGGAAAAGGAGAGGGAGCTAGAAACATCAATGATGATAGAGAATCACTTATTAATTGCCTCTTGCATACCTCCTACTAAGGACTGAGCCTGCAACCAGGGCATGTGCCCTGACCAGAAATCAAACCATGACCTCTTGATTCATTGGTTGACGCTCAATCACTGAGTTATGATGGCTGGGCTATTTATACAATGTTCTTAGCTTCAAATCTTTCTAGTGGAACAAGAAGAATCATTTTTTTCTTTTATTTTAGAGAGCGTTGCACCTGCACATTCTACTGCAGGGAGGGAATAATAATAGTGCTTACCTTGCAGGATTGAATTTTTAAAAAATATAACCTGCATAACATACTTCGGAAAGTCTCTGACACATAGGTTTAGACAAAAATTATTATTATCATAATTGCATTACCCCAGAGTCTATTCACAAAAGAAATACTATCTAGACTTTTTGGGAGGGGTTATATTTCCCCACTTTGAAGTACTGACAGCCTGGTGGTTAATTCTGTAAAAATTTTGCTAACTTTGCCAGTCCTGCTAGCTTACATTTACCAACACCCTAAGTCAAAAATTCTAAGAGAGGGTCTGTGGTTACAGTTCTATAGACAAGTGTGACCCTTGAGTTTCTCTAGTACATCCAAGTGGATCTAAAAGGCATTCTAATGGAATCTAAAGTAAGAATGTATATCCATACAGTCACCCTTACAAATAAATGTAACCATTTCCTTTATCTAAAGCAAGCCAATACAAGTGTCTGGTCATTTTAGAATTAGGTAAATATTTTAAGATTTGAAGTGCCATTTAATATTAACCCTGAGAAAGGAGTGTGTGTGTATGAATGTGCGTGTGTGTGTGTGTGTGTGTGTGTGTGTGTGTGTGTGTGTGTAGGGGTGGCATGGTAGTGGATAGAGTTCAATCAAAGGTATGTCTCAGCACATGAGACTCTTATGAATGAGCTCAGACCATCCCAGAGGAGATGGTGCATTTCTCCATGCCCCCACCATGCTTATTTTAATGTATAAACCATGGAATAATGGACAGCTAGTGATTTCCTTGCTACAATCTGTTCCTAAGAACCATTCACTCTCGGGGATAAATTCACTCATATGCTTTCTGTTTTTGTTAAATCTATTAAATTATCTTCCTTGAAAAAAACTGCCAGCAGCAAAGCTGTATTTCACAGCTGGCATATTGATTTTAGAGTGAAGTTCCTTAGGATACCTACACTCTAAATGGTTATTGTTCTATTATGAAATAGTGCCACTGGCAACACGCATCTCTTTTTTCTTCTCTTATCCTTCTCACTAGGTCCTAACTATCTTTTTTCAACTCGTACTCAATTGTTTAGCTCTGCTGATGGAAGAAGGGTTAGATAATGCTATCCTAGGACTCCAAAGTCAGATGTATAAGAGTATAATATGCAAGAGGATGGGGCAAATCAAGAAGACCTGCAGGCCTCATGCTTCCAGGAAAATATATTACAGAGTGAAGAGAGTTCATCAGTACAGACATAAAAAGAATTTTTGATTTATGTTCATTAATTTTTTTCCTTTCATCATTTCTCTAGCTACATCTATAATCTTGCCCAAATTTAAGCAAGTAAAAATGAAAGCAAATTTATTTGCCCAGGACAGTCTTTAAAATCAACGTCATTGAAACTCCATTAAGTAGCATCATTCTTCTGTTGAGTATTATATCTTTCTATTGTTATCAGGTCAGATGTACTTCTTCAAAACAAGAGTCTCTACATCTGCTTAGTTTATTAGATGCCATGTTTGATATGAGGGCTGATCAGAGAAAATAATTGATTATATGTGCTGTCAAAGGGTGAGTTTGTGTTTTATTTTTAGTTTTTTAACTAATGGATATTGCTTCCTCCTGGAAGTGTAGAGCATATCAAACAATGTGTGTAAAACATGCCTAAGCAAGTGTGTTTACCATAAGTAAGGGCAATGTAATCATAAAAAGTACTTATTTATCCATTATCTATATCTCCTTTTGTTTAAGAAGAACATGGGCTCCTTTTGTGTGCTAATCACCATGTTAGAGTTTTTATGTTTATACTTCACATTTCAATATTTATGATCTTATCTTCAACATGTAATATTTCTCATATTATAGATAAATTCAATGTGACACAGTTAAAGGCAACTCAGAAACCTCAGTGTCACATATGCAATATGACAACATTGGTGATGGATAGAGTAAGACTGCAGGCTCCAGGACAAATTGAGGGTCACACATTAACTAAATAATGGAGCTACAGCTAGATCCCATCCCTTCTTGCCCTTAGCTCAGTTATTTCTCCATGTTGATGCATGGTTTTCTATTCTGCAGTACTTTCTATTATTGTTGCTAATGAGAGATTTACCATAAACTTGGATATTTAAATATATGAAGTAATTTGAGTGAGATATACAGTATAATAAAGTGTTATATGTGTAATAGAGATGAAGCTTTAGACTGTTACAAGTTTCAAAACAGATATATATTTGGTGTAGTTTTGTCAGTGGGAGGAATAGTTTAAATACGTGAGAACAATATATGAAAATGGTTAGTCATGATTGAGCATTGGCTATATGAACGTTGGATATTAAATGATAGAGGCCACATCTAACATATATGATCATACCTCAAGTAAATATTGTGGGGTCATGCCTATATTTTTATAGAAGAACATTTAGTAAGTGGAAGAAACATATTATAATACTATAGTGGCATAGCAACTGGACAATTGCCTCCAAAGATTGTATAAAGGATAAAATGGCATATTAAATGAGAGAATACATATGAAACTATTTTTAAACCATTGATGTGGCACAAATACAAGTAATATCACATATCTTCTATATATCTTATACCCTAAATGAGTTTTTATATATTTTTTCTTATATTAGGAGATACATATTTACTGTTTTATTACTGTTATGAATACATTTTTCTGGATGAGGGTCAAATAGGTAAAATAAGTTTTCAGGAATAGCATAGTATGTACAGAATCCAAGACACAGATATAAAGAGAAAAAAAAATCAATGTGAGAGGGAAACATAGATTGGTTGTTTTTTAAGCATACCCCACCTGGGGATTGAACTCACAACCCAAGTATGTACCTAGACTGCTGGGAATTAAACCCACAACCTTGGCATATGAGTATGATGCCCTAACCAGCTGAGCTCCAGGGCCTAGGCCGCCAGCTTGCATTTCTATCAAGTTCCAGGTGATGCTGACACTAGATCAACAGTCCATATTGCAGATTATAGACACAGGATATAGTTGTAGATATTTGTGTAATTCCAAGCTGTGCACAATTTAATTGAGATAACATACTAGTATTTTACAACCATAGGCATAGTTTTTTTCCCAAGCATTTTTAAAAACATGTTTTTATTAATTTCAGAAAGAAGAAGAGACAGGGAACAAGAGATAGAAGCATGGATGAGAGAGAAACATCTATCAGCTGCATGCCTCCTATGGATCAAGCCCACAACCCAGGTATGTGCCCTGACTGGGAATCAAACTAGTGAACTCCTGGTGCATGGGACTATGCTCAACAAACTGAGCCATACTGGGTGGGTTTTCCTAACCTTTTTTAATAATTGGTAGACTCAGGAGTTTTTGAATAGGTTGTTGATCTAGATAACTGGTACAGTAACTTTTAGCTCTAACTTAGATTATTCAGTTTATTTTTAGATATGTCTGTATTTTTTTATTGCACTATATGCTTTTAACACAGAAATCAGTCAATGAATCTATATCATTAATATTGTAAACAAATACAATAAATGGATTTGGTAAGTTAAAGATATTAAAGTTCAGTTTCCATGAATATTAATTGAGCATTTACTATGCATTTTCCTCAGTACGAGTTTTTCATATTGATTTGGAGACTTTTCCTGCTGTCTTTACCTTGAAATCTAGGGCCCAAAGCTAAGTATGAAGAAAACTGCTAGTCATTAGGAATCAACTTATTTTCCCAAACTTCCTAAGAAAAGAAGAATGTGTTTGTTGGGAGTTAAATAGTTGATAGGTACTGATGTAGTTAATTAAATGTCTTAAATTTTAGAAAAGTTATTGGTTTTGTTTCTTTAAGTCATTACAGATTACTTCAGTCATTACAAATAATCACTGTGATTTAAGTTGTAGCACATTCATTGTGATTAAAAAACACCAATTGTGCCCATATGTTTAACTTAATAGGTACTTTTTTAGTTTCAATCACATTGGCCTCTCAATAGCATTTGATTTTGCTGACCCACAGCTCCATTCATTGCCTGGCTTTATTGAGTCATAATTTGCTTAAATAAAACTCACCACTTAATTTCCACCATAAGCAAGACACAGGATATTTCCGTAACTCCAAAAAGCTCCCTTCTAACCCTTTGCAGCAAATCTCCCCTTCTCTTCCCTCCCCCCTATCCTCCAGAGAAGCATTAGTGTTCTTTATTTCATTATCATTTTCTTTTTCTAGAATTTTATGTTTTCATTTTCAATGACTTCTTTCATTTAGCACTATGCTTTTCTCTTTTTTCTTAATTGATTTAGGTATTACATATGTGTCCTTATTCCCCCATTGACTCCACTCCCACCCCACTCCCATCCATTCCCTCACCTCCCTGGTGTCTGTGTCCATTGGTTAGGCTTATATGCATGCATACAAGTCCTTTGGTTGATTTCTCTCCCTTACCCCCATTGCTTTTGCTTTTCATTTTTATCTATGTTTTTGTATTTGTCGTTAGTTTTTTATTTTACATTGCTGTATATTATTCCATAATTTATGTAACCCTTCACTGATTGATGGGCATTTGGGTGGTTTCCAGTTTGGGGCTATGATGCTCCTACAGTATTAACATTTGTATAAGGGTTTTGTTTAGGTATATGCTTTCATTTCTCTAATAAAAAATTCTCTTTTAAAATATTCTCTTTTTTTGCCTTTTATGATTTTTATGTCTCTCTACTTACAACATGCTTTGCTGTCTAACTTCATCATTTTCTCCCCTCAGACATTATATGCTAAAGGTCATTACATCCCATTCTTAAGTCTCTCACATTTGAGCAGTTTTATCTGCATTTTGGGTTTAATTCAAACCTTTAAAATGTAGTTAATTCAGATTTATATCTCCAGCCTAGAAAATGTAAACACAGCTTTGTGTATCTAACTGCCTATTTGATATCATCAACTGGCCTTCTCTGAGGTTTCTTACAATCAACTAGTCTAATAGTTTTATGATTCTTCATCCCATTAAACTGGTCCTTTCTCATTTTACTGCAAGCTAAACAGTTTAGATAACAATAAATGGTCTTTAACACCTGTATGTGTATTTTTGTTAAAGATGTCATCTTTTTCTCAATAGCATCTGAAAGAGTATCCTTATATCCAACCACTGCTCCTTTCTAATGTTTTTTCACATAGCTGAGTGATCTTCTATCAAAACTCAAATCAGATCATGTCAATTTCTGTTTCCATTTTCTGTTTAAAATGAATTATTGGATTTAAATAGTTTATGTACATAATATGCTGTGCAAGGTTTAACACAGAAAAGTCCCTGCTAACCTTATTTCGACTCTTTTAGATATTTTCCAACCTCACTTTTTACACATGCCTCTGACCACTGAGACTTTGTGCACTATTTCTGCAGCTGAAACATTCCAGACCTCCCCGCATCTGCTCACAGCCTGTTGTTTCTCCTGCGAAAACAGTGCATCACTTCCTAAGTGAAGTTTTATTATACAGAGCTGGACAAAAGTAGGTTTACAGTTGTTTGTATGGAAAATACAATAATTAATAAATAATAATACAAGAATAAACTATTTCACATATAACTGTAGACTTCCTTTTGCCCACCCTGTGTGCACCAGAAACACTAAGCACCGCTCTTTCTCTATAATTGACTGACAGTTGTTTGTGAGATTATTTGATTAACATTTGTCTACCTCTCAAACTAGTCCATAAAATCCATGATGTCAGGGATCACGCAGACTTAGTGTATCCTCCCATTGCACCATGCATCAAAGTCCTTGGCATTGGTCAAGTATTTAACAACATTTGTCTGAATGAGTAAATAGGAGAGATTTAGCAGAATTTGATGAACGTGTGAACAGGGGAAGGCAATTTGGAGGACTGTTTGAAGTTTAGGACATTGGGGGTTTGAAGTTTACCAATGATGATAAGTAACAGAGGAGGGATAATAGGTTTAGAGGTAGAAAGAGGTGCTTTCCCCATGTCTCATATCTTACATGGTACAACATTCCTCAAAATAATAATTTTTATAAAACAATAAAAGGTATACTTTATACTAAGACATTTCTTATATAGCAACAATTTTGAACATGCTTCCCAGAAGCTGCTTAAAACTATTTTTATCACCATCTTTTATCTCTGTTACTCTGTATTTCTCATACACACACACACACACACACACACACACACACACACACAAACACACACACACACACATAATGTATATTAAGCACATGAGACTTCTCAGAACAAGGTCACTATTAAATAAAGAAATAATCACTCTATGCTATAAATAACTGACAAGTAAGGCATCAGTGATAAATGAAATGTCAGAGATAAGACAGTCTATAAAGGCCTGTTGAGAAGTCAGCAAACAGTATCCATCATATCGCTGTCACCTTAGGTGCGAAATAAGGAGTTGATGAGCAGAGACTAATTCTGTAGGAACGCAGGAGACCTGATGTTGAAAAGTGCAAGTGTCCTGTGGATGCTTCAAAGCACTTAAGGCAGTGGTTCCCAGTGGAGTGCCCCTGCTCAGGTGCAGTTCCTTTGAAGAGCCTGTGCTGCTTGTTAAAGTGGCAGGCTTTGACAGGTGGATACCTGTTGAATAATTTCCCTGTCAAACATTCAGAATTAAATGGCACAGATGTTAAGGTGCAAGCATGTGCTGTGAAACTATCCTACTGAAGGATAGTGTAGCTCTTCCCGTTCTAAAGTTTGAAAAATAGAATACTTTGCTCCAAATATAGCCGTTGTTCTACTTTAAAGTCATGCTTATCTAGAGTCATGGTGACCCTGTTATAGAAATGTTTCTATTAAAAGTGAAAGACCTGATGACATTATAATTTAAACAAGAAAATGAAAATAGCTTTGCTATATCTCTATTTCTAACTAAAATTCAACAAAAATACATTAAGTATTTTATCTTATAAATGAGGAGAATGATAGGTCAGATAATACCTTTCTTTATCAGAGAGAGATAAACAGGAAACTTCAGTTCAGATGTGTAATGACTACAATAGAGACAAAGAATTCTTACTTGATGGTCTATAGGAGAAACAATCAATATAGCCTGGGGGGATCAGGGAAGGGTGGTTTCATAGATGAAGTCATATTTGAACTAAACACTGAAGGAAAATTAGGAATCCTCCTAGCTAATAAAAGAGCAATAGGCAAATTGACAATTATCTCTGCTACACTAACAACCATGCCCACTAGCCAATCAGGAGTGAGTATGCAAATTAACCCAACTGAAATGGCTGCAACCACGGAGAGAGCAGGAGGCTTGCATTCCCCTGACAATGGAGGAAGCCAAGCTTTCTGCCTGCCCTGGCCTGCCTTGACCTCCGCTTAAGGCTACAAAGTTTCAATTATAGAAGATAAATAAATCTCAACAAAAATGGCTGTGGCCACAGAGCAAGCAGGAAAGTGGGCTCTGCTGAAGGCTACAAAGTTTCAATTATAGAAGATATATAAATCCCAGATACCAGGACCTCTCAAGGACTGTACTTGGGTTGCTGGGGAGCTTGGCCAGCCTGCAAACCACCACAGACTCCTCATCCAGGCTGCCCCATGCCTCAAGGGAACCCCCACCCAAATCTGGGACATCCTTCAGGGCAAACCAGCTGACCCCACCCATGCACCAAGCCTCTATCCAATCTAATCCTATCTAATAACAAGTAATATGCAAATTGACCATAACTCTAACACACAAGATGGCTGCCCACATGTGGTCAAAAATATGTCCCAATGTGAACATAAGATGGCTGCGACAAGATGGCAATAGTGGAGGGCAGTAGTGGAAGGAACTAGGAATGCAAGAGAGGGAGGTTGGGGGTGATCAATCTTACTGAGAAGGGCACTTAGGGATGACCAGGCCTGCGTGGGAGGGCAGTTAGGGGCAATCAGGCTGGCAGGAGAGTATTAGGGGGTGATCATGCTGGCAAGCAGAAGTGGTTAGGCACAATCAGGAAGGCAGGAAGGCAGGCAGGTGATCAATTGGGAGTCAGCAGTCCTGGATTGTGAGAGGGTTGTCCTACTGCCCCTTAGGCCCGATTCTACTTGAATAGGGCATAAACAGGCAGTTAGATATCCCTTGAGGGGTTCCAGATTTGAGAGGATCCAGACTGAGCTGAGAGACACACACCCCTCAAGCACAAATTTTGTGCACCGGGCCTCTAGTATATAATAAAAGGATAATTTGCAAATCAATTGAGTGGAGGAACAATTGGTTACTATGACAAATACTGACCACCAGAGGACAGATGCTTAACACAGGAGCTGCTCCCTGTTGATCAGGGAACACCCATAGAGGGAGCACATCATGGTTGGCGAGCATGGTGGTGGTAGTAGGAGCCTCTCCTGCCTCCACAGCAGTGCAAAGGATGTCTGACTGCCTGCTTAGGCTGGCTCTCCATGGGAAGGAAGCCTAAGCCATCAGTCAGATATCCCCTGAAGGTTTCTGGACGGCAAGATGGTGCAGGCGAGGCTGAAGGATCCCCTCCCAAGTGCACAGATTTTATGCACCAGGCTTCTAGTTGAATAAATAATCCTGGGAATCCCTGGCTGGTTTGGCTTAGTAGTTAGACTGTTAGCCCAGGGACTGAAGGGTTGTGGGATCCATTCCCTGCCATTTCTCCCTCACAGGTATCAGAACACATGCAGGGAGGCAAAAAAATTGACATCTCCCTCATGTCCATGTTTCTCTCTCTCCCTTTCTCTCTTTTCCTCCTCTGTGTCCTTTCCCCTCCCTCTAAAAAATCAATGGGAAATATATCCTTAGATGAGGATTAAAATAATAATATTAATATTCCTGGGGAAAGACATTAAGAGGAAGGTCCAAGAGAATATCATGTAAATGCCCAAATGTTGAAAAATGAAAAACATTAGAAAAAATAAATGGAGAATCACTTCTAAAAAGTAAACCAGAGAACAAAGCAGTTTCTATATTTTCAAATGTGTCCTCTGTACCACATTAATATCTTTATATTCTAATCTTCTGGTAATTAGAAACCTTTTAATAAGAAGAGTGACATGAGATTATTTTGACATATACTATCATAAGTGGAGTTGAGTTGATGTAGTGACTAGTATTTAGTGCAACTGTATATAATAGGGATCAGATCATAGTGGCATAAATTCATAAGATCTTCATTGCAGGGGTGGGAGATTTGTATCCTAATATATAAAGCGCCAGGTTCCATGATGTCCAAAATAACTAAATGAATGACTGAACGCCAGGCTGTATGCCCAGCAGGCTTGGGTGGGTAGGGCCTGACGAACAGGCTGAACTGCTGACCTCTTGATCCCTCCTGTGTCATGGGCACTGCAATGACCCAGCACTGACTGCCACCACTATGGGTGGGTGGAATGAAATTGGTTGGGGAGGGGGCCCACCATCCTCTTACAGAGGGAGGCTCATGCCATCAGCCAGGGGGCTCTGTGATTGCTCCAAAGAGGGAGGCCCAGGCTACCTGGCAGGTGGTGGTGGGAGGGGCACCCCTCTGCCAAGTGATCAATCATGGCACTCCTGGACTGAGAGAGGGCAAAGGCCAGGCTGAAAGACACATCCCTCCCACCAGTGCACAAATTTCATGCACCCGGCCTCTAAAATATATATAATTACCAACAATGACTCACTACTTGGTTGCCCAGGCAGTCTGAAGACATGTAAATTACATGAAGATGTGGACCAAATGTTCATAGTTCCAACACCTGCTACACTACTTTCTCCAAGCTTGTACCTGCACCTGTATCTGTGTCCTCAGAGGAAGTTCCCTGTAATCAGTTTACAGAGGAAGAGAATACTTGGGCATGGTTTAGAGATGGCCCTGCACATATGCAGACACTGTCCAAAAGGGACAACTGCAGCACTACTGTCTCTTTTTGTTACATTCCTGAAAGATAGTGGTGAAGTGATGAGACCAAAAGTGTGCCTCCTATGGCACTATTCCACCAGTGTGATCACACAGGTTGACTGCATTGGAAAACTGCTCTGGTAGACCTGTTGACAAGTATAGCTATACCTTGGCAGCTCAATAGCAACATGCCAGATACCAAGGCATGTGTTAATTTGCTCAAGCCCTAAAACCATCTGGAAAGCAGTTGCAATTTGAATCACTGCAAGGTTAAGCTTATGATAACACACTATCACTATCCAAGGTTTATATGTGTCATTCTGCACAGGCCAAATAGGTGATTTGAATGAATCACAATTCATATTTCAAGGCCTTATTGTGGAACTCTTCTCTGCAATCCCTCTAGAAATGTGATAGGTATTGCTTCTGGTTCACTAGTGGCTTCCACTTGATGACCTTCCCACAATAATGCCATTGATTCACAGGTCAGGGGACCAAGATGGGCAGTCATCCAGTTGCTGAGTATGTCTATTCCTGTTAGGCATTTATAAATTGAAAAAATAACCACAGTATATGTTCAGGGAACCACTAGACCCCAAATGAGATGGACTTCCTGAGCTATAGGCTCCTATTCTGACTGGTAGACCACAGTGATCTTCTTGGTTTCCTGGTATTAGAATCTGTGTCCAGCAGTTCCTCCAAATTGATTATTTTCTTTTCCGCACTGCACTGTTATCTCAGGAAAGGCCATAGGTTCCTTTGGGAAGGGAAAAAGGAAAGATGAACATTATACTTGTTGGAAGTGTACTAGGGTCCTTCATTAGGAGCATTTGGGTTTGTGAATTGGTCTGAGAATTGATTGAGGGACTGTCACTCTAATTTTCATGATTAAGGCTAGACTATTGTTCATTTGACCAAAAACTCTTATGCTTACCTAGATTGAGTAAGAATGTAGTAGGTTTCCTATCTATTTTTTAACTTTAGGAACACTTTGCTCAGCTAGTAAATTCTGTAGTTTGTGCTTGTCAAAGCATGATGAGTGTTGCCTTGACATCGTTGTGCAGTACAGCATCCATGCTTATCTTGTCTTTGGCAACTGAATGCTGTCACTGAGCTTCTACTACTCTAGGACAGAATTATTCATATTACTTTTAGGTTTACCAATTCTGTAGCCTCAATCCTCATTGTAAGGTACATTCTACATAGAAGAGTGATCACAGAGTTCTTCAAGAATGCCAGGGCTCCCTTGAAAATTTTATTTCTCACACTCATCATGGATGATGTATGATCTGAAATCTGGGTGCATCATTAAATGCAGAATCCTTGCTGAGTGAGTCTATATCAATACATTTGGCCTTATCCAACATTATGTTCCTTTCATGATTATCTCAAATCTTTTATATCCATTTCCACACATATTCTCCATAATTTAGAAAATTAAAAAAAAAATTGGAATGTAGTATGCCTCTTCATGAATCACACTTTTTTATGTTACCTGTAAAAGTCTGCTGGGACTTGAATCTGCTTGTACGTCTAGAAGCAAAAAGAGATAACAGAACTGGGTTCTCAGGAGATTTGGCTTTGTCTTGCAAGGCACCTGCTTCTAAGAAGGCCATTACATTTCCTCAGGCAGTGCAGAGTTAATCCTCTCAAAGAGGGAGGTGAAGAGGCCATTTCTACTAGGGGTGGAGAGACTGCTCTTAGTGAGAAACAAGACACATCAAATTTAGCTGCTCAATGTCCTCAGCTGAGGATCATAACACATCCCCATTCTTTCCCCTAACTTTGACAATAGACATATGGATCTAAAAATTCAGTTTGTGTTGCATTTCAGGCATTCACAGGATGGTGTACTGAGTCTGGACTTCAAGCATCTCGGTTTCAAGGAGATAAGAGTATCTTTCAAGGAAGGTATACAAGCTCTCAGGTCATTTGTGCAGAATTTGTGATTGGAATTTGCATTTCTGAGCTCATCTTCTTTGTTATTCACTTTGTCCAGAGATATTTGGAGCCATCAGCCAACCTCATCATACTTATTAGTTTTATAAATTAATCTAAAGTATCACATATATGGTAACTCAGGTTGTTATTTATTTTTTTAATATATTTGTATTGATTTCAGAGAGGAAGAGAGAGGGAGATAGAGATAGAAACATCAATGATGAAAGAAGGATCATTGGTCAACTTCCTCCTGCACATCACCTACTGGGGATCGAGCCTGCAACCTGGGCATGTGTGCTTGACAGGAATAAAACTTAGGACCCTTCAGTCCACAGGCCTATGCTCTATCTACTGAGCCAAACCATCCAGCGCAGGTCCTTACCTCTTACACATGTTTGATTAGGAGTAGCAAATGGAAATTTAAAAATTATATTGTCATCATTACTCTGAATTCTTTCTCTAACATGTTATATGCCTACATTTCATTTAATTCCCTTTCTGGTGATTCCTCTTTTTCTTTCCTTTGGAGGTTTTTTTTTTTTTTATTCATTTTTTTTCCTGTAACTTTTTAATTGTCTCAGTGTTTGAGATCCAACTGCTTTACTACCCAGGTTCTTTTGTGGGTGGTGCTAGAGGTGTAGTCTCTCATTTTCCTGAACTTGGTGATCTAGCAGAGCTCCTTACTTGAGCTATTTGGGTACTCTTCATGTAGTTGGATCTTGAATGTTAGTTTCTTATTTGTGGATGAAGTTTCATCAGGGATTGGCAATGTGACTCACCCCCAGCTTTGTTGTGCAAGCTTTTTTGGATGTGATTGTGGTTCTGGCTCTTGTGGAAAAGGTTGTCTGAGGTCTCACTGGTGTGTGCTCACTGTAGGTTCCCAGATTCTATGACTTGTGAGGAAGGAGTCTCGTGAAATAAGTCAGTCAGAGAAAGATAAATATCACATGACCACACTTATTTGTGGATTATCATGAACAACATAAACTGATGAACAAAAGCAGTTCCAGAGACAGAGAAGCATGGATCATATGCTCAAACCTCAGAGGGAAGTTAGGGGAGGGAGGGTTCGGGGGAAAGATCAACTAAAGGTCTTGTATGCATGCACATAAGCATAATCAATGAACACAAACACCAAGAAGTGAGGGCATGAATGGGAATGGGAGAGGGTGGGGAAATCAGGACACATATGCAATACATTAATTAATAAAGAAAAAGAATATACAAATTGGTAATGAAAAAAAATTGTATTCTCAGATTACTGGTATGCCATGTACTCTCAATGCTCTACAGGAAAATAGTAATTTTTGCTGTCAAATCTAATATGATTAATTAGAGAGTCAATTAATCATATGCATATTTGACAGAACCATTTCATTTGTACATATTTATCCCAGAAAAGTGAGTGCATAGGTCCACCAAAAGAGTTGTACAAGAATGCTTATATCAGCTTTATTCAAATCGATGCTATTAGAAACTCAAATGTCATCAACAGGAAAATGGATAAACTACAACATACTTGTTAAATGAAATAATAAAAAGCAATGAACATACATGCAATGATGAGGGTGAATCTCACAGACATATTTATTACTGATAGAGGCTAATCTTTCATTAGAAAACTTATGAACCTAATGCAATCTAATATATGCAAAACTAATCTATGGTGAAAAAAAATCAGAAGACTAGTTACCTCTGTTAAGAGGGCATTGCATAAGAAAGAAGATAACTTTGTTGTGCAACTAATGTTTTATATCTTGATGTGGATAACATGGATACACATTTATCAGAATTTAGCTGTTAAGGATTGTATCTTCCAATATATGGAAATTTCACTTAAAGAAATGAGAATCAGGGAGTTACTAAGTGTATAGAGTTTAAACAAAACAAAACTGGCAAGTGGTTCAAGTTTGTTATGGGGTGATGATAGGTATATTGAGGTTTATTATATTTGGTTTATTTAATATATGTTTGCAAGTCTTCATGACATAAATTTATTTATTTTTTTTTATGAAATAGGAGAATGAACTGCCAATAGCCTTTGCAGCAGCCATTGGGACCCAAAGAAAATGGCTACATGGCATCTCTGATCTGCTTCAAAGGAGGGTTGGTGAAAGTGATGCTGGAATATAACAAGTTTCTGCTTCATAATTGACTAAAGAATAATAGATCCTGGAATACAGCTGAGGAGAGAAGAAATTTAGTGCCTGTGGTGCTGATGGATTGAGAGAAAATACTGAGGTGTTTGTGAAACCAAACAATCCATTTATGGGGGGGGGGCTGACTGAGAGAGCTGGAATTAAGTTATATTGTAGTTAGAAAGTGAGATAACTGATGTTATTATTTTATATCAAGAGGTAATGGAGGGGTGACAAATGTAAATACAAAATTTTGTTTCAAATTCAGATATGCAAATTATAAAAATCTTCCAATCTGTTATTTTACCCACTCTACCCTTGAATTATCAATATAAATACAGAGTCATTAAATAGGTTTACAATGAAAATCTATGATAAAGTTCCTGTCTGATAACTTCTATTAGAAATTCCTGGGGTATATAGTTGTAGAGAAACACTTTTATGGATGATAGGGTATTGGCATATCATAAATCATGTATGAATGCTGTTGTCAGCTCATGGAAAATTTAACTTATTCTGCTCTACAGAGTTAAGTTCCACTGCTTATCAGATGACAGAATTTGGCCCCCAGCACTATTCAGAGTTCTTCTGTGTGGTCAGTAATTCAGAATGTCACAAAGAAAGTGCTATTGGCAGAGATGGTAAATCAAATGGTATAGAAAACAGAAATGAGGCAAAGGAGTTCTATTTGATTTGCCTTTTTAAAGTGCCATAGAAAATGAGATGGTAACAGTTTAACCAGTACTAATTATTTCCAATGTGCAGAAGATTATTAATCCTTATGAAGTGGCTGTATGTGGAAATAACATGTTTGTGTTATTTCATTAACCATTAAAATAGCCTTGGGAGGTTATCTCTATCATTTTTATTTTGATGATGAGTATTCAAAGGCTCAGAAGACTTAAAGAGATTTTTATAAATGTCAAAATATTAATGACAGAGCTGGGACTAAGTTTTTCAGATTCCAAAATGCTTGCACACTTGTTAGGGGAGGATTCATATGGAAGTCCAAAATATTGTTGATACCAGCAAATGTAAGTAGTCCTAAGCTAAGTGCTGCACATTGAATGAGGAGAGATTTTGTGGGAATTTAAAACTTGATTTTCTTTCACACACTTTAAATCTGTTCTCTGCACATGTGTACAATTTCCACCTCCATGTATTTAATTTCATCTGAAAAATTCTAAGAGTCCTTTTACCTCAGACCGACTTTGACAGGCCTTTGTTGGGATGTAGCTCTGAGTAGGAAGTTAATACTGGGAAGTTTATCTTTTACTCAGTTTGCTTCATAAGATTTCAAGCAAACAGCAGATCATGATTCAAGGGATCTTATTACCATTGACTTAACAAGCAATATGCAAGAGTTAGAGAGCACAAGCTGGGACTATGAAGAAGTTCTGCAGCTGGGGGAAGCATGCCATTCACTGATTCTTTTAATATCTCACAGTAATATGTACATACTTGGCTCAGCGTGTAGTTGAGACACCATTATTGTGGCAGCAGGAAGAGACCTCACTTTCTTCTATTCTTCTTATATATGGGTTTTCCATAAAAGTGGTCTTGCAAAATAGAGAAGTCTGAATAGTAATTTTGCTTAGTCAAGTTGCATTTCAACTCTCTGTTTGTCAACTACAATTATACAGGTAACTCTAGGAAGCAAGACCATAGCAGCCCTTCCACCAGTGGGGAGAAGTATAGTTCTCACCTGTTCATTGCCAGCCAACAGAGTGCTACTGGAGGAATTCAGTGGAATTCTGTCTCTCCAAATATAATTTCGGTATCTGACTTGTACGTGACACCTAAATGCTGGGTGTTGAGAAGAATACATATGAATATAAATAATAGTGGCAGAAATTGGAAAGCACTTAAATTCATCTGCACATTTCAAAATTAATGCATGAATTCCAAGTGTTCACTAGAATAATAAAAAAGTAACACATGAAACGTAAAAATATTTCTTTTTTACCATCTCATTATAAAGAATTATATTGCTTATAACAGGATGTAATTGAAGGTTAATAAACTAGAATTTGATAGAAAAATATGTTCTACTATAAAAATTGGCTTTGCCTAGTTTGATGTTTTATGAATAATTACATCTTTATGCTGGATTGGGTGTTTTATATTACAGCTACCATGATACTGGCTGAAATGTATCACTAGGGTAAGTTTCTTATGTAGTCAGGTCTCTGCGTGTCATTAATAAAATAAATGAGAACCAAAAAAGCTATTCTTAGGAGAATTCAATAATGCTTAACATGTTTTATAGCTAAATTTTAGTTGCCAAAGAGACTGGTAATAATTTTGTTTGGGAGACAAGCTAAGGTATTTATGTAGTTCAGATATAAGTAAGAGTGGTTCTATCAAGCAGACTCTAACTGAATTTTTGCTAATTGCTTATATAATTGTTTGTGTAACTTAAACTTACAGTCTGAAATCTAAGTGCTAACCTGGCATTGACCATGGAAGTAAAAATTGCATAGGAAACACCTAGGATTACTAGGGATAGAGATGATCATTTGGAACACTGCACTAAGTGAGGTTGGGACAGGGGCATTATACTAGAACCAATTAGAGAATAAGAGAGAGAAAGGGAATTTAATTATAATGTTTTAATTTAATGATTTAGATTTCATTACTTGTCTTACTTTTCTTGCAAGTCACAACTCTATTTCTAAGGCAAATAAAAAGTACAAGGAGAAAAATTCTATTTGTCACTTGCTCATCCTATACTGAGTGAATAACAAAGTGAGCACTGAAATCCATTTAATCAATACTGCTGATACTCTCCTTGGGCTAACTGGATACATTCTATGGCTCTGAATGACTATACTTATTTTCTATGACAGTGGAACAGAAAAAGAAACAGTCATCTCTCCGTAGTTGAACTGTCTGAAACACAGTAAATTGAGAACACAGAAAGTATGGTTTGCATTGTACTGTTAATTAATAAAGGATAGATTTTGATTATGTGACTGAAAAACAAGGAAAGCTTTGTAGTCTTGAGCAATATAAATATCTGTTTAGTGTAATCACATTTTCCACCTATACTACTGGTTAGGAGGATTATTATTATTATTATTATTATTATTATTTAGCATTTTATTTTTTATTTTATTTTTTTTATTTTTATTTTTTTATTAATTTTTTATACCTGTCTTAATAAGAGATGAATAATGGCTTTCAAATACTGATGGCTGAAGATACAATAGTACTTCCAATATAAACTTCTAAAACACACACATACATCATAAAATGTACTGTATAATGTATTGCATTGACATTATAAGAGTAACAGTTTTTCACTAAAAATATAAAATAAAATTATTTTTAAATGATTTAATATTTATTTTTGCGTATAGAGCCTTAGAAGTTCATTGTTGTTAATGTATACAATTATTGTACCTCAGAATAATTTATTTTATCTAAAGTATGATACAATGGTAAAACTATGATAGGGAACATATGGATTGATAAGCATATAAACATTTGAGGTTTTAAACTTAAAAATTAATTTAAGATATACCCTATTCTAGTAAGCCAGAATACAGACAGTCAAAGACACTTTTTACCAATACAGGAGAACACTCTTTTGAGTTTACTATATATTCTTTAAGTTCCTTGTGTTAATTCTTTTACATACATTAACATAAATGAATTCATTAGCAAAATAAATCTCATTTTTGTTTTAAAATTTCATAATTATTTTAATTATTCATATGTCTTGGCAAATATTTTATGTAATGTCACATTTCTATATTTTGTTAATTAGATATGCATTTATGTAACACATTATTTTTAACCATGATATAGCTTTCCATCATCTTCTTAGTAATTTATCATTACACTATATGTACATTTTATTTGTTCCCAAATACTACCGTACTAAGAATTCTTGTAAAATGTTTCCTTTTTACATGTAGAAGACTCTACATGCATTGTAGAATTGCTTAGTCTGGTATTTGGGTGAGGATATGAATTTTACTACCTGCTAATGTACAGTTGCTCTAACAACCTATACTACCAACAGTAGTAGATAATAATTCTCATTTCTCCAAACTCTGGTCAACAGTTGATAGTGTAAGGCTATAGATTTTCTGCACATTTGATATTTATTAAATGAAAATTTAGTTTTAGTTTAATATTTATCTTAAATATATAAATTATTTCATATATTTATAATATTTATGAGAAATTATAACCCAGTATGATGTATTGATAAAGCTACTTTTTCTTTGTTCTTAAATGCTCAAAAAACACACAAATGTAGGCTTCTTTTCTTAATCCCTGGATAAAAATCTGTGGCAAGACTAGGTTCTCTTATGTCACTATCATATAATAAATATTACTTATGACTTGAAATCTCAGCTCTTGATTTTGGGTGACATATTTAGCATAGTCCCATTGTTGAGGAACAGTACTCCTCTCAATGATCACCTTCATATTCACAGTTTCCTACCTGACACAATTTTAAAGTTGAGACTGTACCCTAAGCAATTCCTTAGAATTATAGCTAGACAGTACAGTCTAAGTTTTTCACTTCTTTATTTTTTTTAGATCTTTTAAAAATTCTATTTTTAGTTATAGTTGACATACAATATTATATTAGTTTCAGGTACAATGTAATATTAGTTTCTGTGTAGAACATAGTGATCAGATGTTTATGTACTTTTAGAAGTGATCACCCCGATAAATCTACTATTCATCTGGCACCATACATAGTGATTTCAATACTACAGGTGCAGTGCAAGGATTCATGCACCTATGAGGTCCCTCGGCCTGGACTGCAGGAATCAAGCCAAAACCAGCTCTCCGACATCCCGTGAGGGGTCCAAGATTGTGAGACAGTGGTTCTCAGGTGATGCACCCTAGAATCAGGCTCCCTCCTCTCTGGTTCTGGGTGCATCACCCAAGAACTGCAGCTGCCAAATGACCACAGCTCTGCAGCTCCTGCCCCCTGGTGAGCATCTGCCTCCTGTTGGTCAGTACACATTATAGCTACCGGCTGGTAGGCAGGCTAGCCATTAGCTTAGGCCAATGGTTGGCAAACTCATTAGTCAACAGAGCCAAATATCAACAGTACAACGATTGAAATTTCTTTTGAGAGCCAATTTTTTTAAACTTAGACTTCTTCTAATGCTACTTCTTCAAAATAGACTCATCCAGGCCATGGAATTTTGTGGAAGAGCCACACTCAAGGGGCCAAAGAGCTGCATGTGACTCTCGTGCCCCAGTTTGCCAATCATGGGCTTAGGCTTTTATATATGTAGATTAGATATTGATCTGATGCCACCAGCCTTGGTGTTCCTCAACTATGAAAGTACTCTGCAGCCTTGAATACCATGGCACCCACTTTCAGCAAAGCAATGCTCTCTAATGTCCATGTCCTACTTATTTTCAGCATCAAAGTCTTTATATGACCTTTTTGTGAGTGATAGACTAACAATCACAAATGCAGGTTTTCCTTCAGCCCTGTTTTCCAAATGTACTTTACAGTGACAATTTAGTCCCTATGCCAAAACTATGGGTAGGAAAAAAAAGTTCATTAAAATATCCTGTTAGAGTATTTGGGTTTATTTTATTATGAGTTGTTCTTTCATTGTGTTGTTTATATTTTTCTAATGGATTTATGAAAACAAAATATAATTATTGTTAATAGATTCCCCATAGTTTAGTATTAAAAATGTAGTATGACTATGTAGCTATAGTCAATCCACAATTTTATTTATGAGCTCTTCCAAAAGATCAAGTCACTTTTTTTACGTGAAAAAAGTACTTATTTTGGAAGTTATGAAGAATTTTAGTTAATTTTTATTGCTAATTATGACAAGAATACTGTGAGAAAAATATTTGTACCTACATATTATCTGAATTTCTGCCAAAAGGTTAGTTTTAAAGACAGAAATATGCCTATCAGCAAAGATTGATTATAAGAAATAAAGTATTCAATCAACACAGGGACTGATGAGATTAAGATATTTTACAACTGAAAACTGGGTTAGTAAACTTATTATACTTTTTTTCCATCAAATTACAAAAACTATGAGACATATTTTAATGGTGCAAAATATTTAAATTATATAAGGAGTAGTTCAGTTTTTTCATTATTTTTATGAATTTTTTTTTGAATTTTCAAGTATAAACTTTAAAAAGTTTAATCATTGTTTAAATACTGACTTCACTAAAATGTTAATGGATACAGAAGAGAAACCTACATAGTTAGGCATATTTATGCTTTTCTAATACATTTTGGTTATTTTATCAAGCAGAATACTAAAATGCAGTATCTTAAAAATTATTAGTTTTTTCATTAAAATTTTTAAACTTTTTATTTACTTCATCACTGCTTGTGTCTGTTTTTCAGATGGCATCTCAAAATGAAGGCTGTGCTCTACTGGAGGGACAAACTGAGTAAAGAAGCAATTCCATTTATTTGGTTTTATTCACAGCTCAATTATAGTCTTCTCAGTATTTTTGCTGTTATCTTAACTGAATTTATAATAAGCTACATGGCTTTTTCCAAAGGCCAATCTTTGCTCAGTTATTGGCATTTTTTACTTGTGAATTGTATAAAAAAATTTAAGTGTGTGTGTGTGTGTCTGTGTGTCGTCTGCGTGTGTGAAGTCAGATGGAACATTTGTATAATGTCCATTTGGAGTCAGAAAGGCAGTTTTCAAAATTAGAATGTATTTTCTGAAAATAATGACAAAGATTGGCACCTTTTCCAAGTATTACAATCTTTAGTTGCCATGGCTCCTATTATTTTCTTTGTCAATATCACCTCACTCAGTGTTGCTGTGGCATTGTGGGTCCCAAACAGCAGAATAGGCCTGATCAGCCATCATTGCTCTGACTGCTGGGCTGCATAGAAAGCCACCAAGAATTACAGAATCTCCTAGCTGAAATAAATGCTTCTACTTAAAAAAAAAAAAAAAAAAAACAAAGATAAAGGGTTAATAGCTTGTAGCAGAAATGCTGTGGTCTAAAAATAAATGATCTATGGGGCACACTGAAATAGGACTGAAGAGTGATAATACAAAGTAGATGTTGTACAACAACTTTTTGAGTGTAGAATTTTGTGTACTGAGGACTTAATGTTATGGAATGCCATTATTCAGAATTACCTAGGTCTATTGTTTTAAAACAAGGGTTTTTCTGAGGGGGAAAAAAAAATTCAAATTCTGTACAAATAAAACAACTCTCTAAGTAGCCCTGGAATTCAGGGTAAAATATAAAAATAGAAGTGGAGGTGGGTGAATAATACTCTTGAGGTGGAAAAGGAAACAGGAACAGAGGAACTTTCTCTGATACTTATTCTACCTGCCACATCAAAGAAGTATGTGCCTCAAGTCTTCAGGGGACCATTATTTCAGATTTCAGAATGTGCTTTTTTGTGCAGTGGAAAATATATGTTTTATTAATCTTTATTAGTGGCACTAGAGGCCCAGTGCACAAAATACGTGTGTGGGGGTGTCCCTCAGCCCAGCCTGCACCCTCTCCAATCTTGGACCCTTCAAGGGATGTCTGACTGCAGTCAGATATCTTTCTTACAAACCAGGACTGCTGGCTCCCAACAGCTTGCCTGCCTGCCTGCCTGATTGCCCCTAATTGTTTATGTGTGCCAGCTTGATCACCCCTTAACCACTCCCCTGCTACCCTGATTGATGCCTAACTGCTCCCCTGTTGGCTCAATTGTCCCCAACTGCCCCCTCCTGCAGGCCTGGTCACCCCCAACTGCTCTTCCCTGCTGGCCCAGTCACCCCTGCAAGTCTGATTGCCCCCAACTGCCCTCCCCTGCTGGCCATCTGTGTTCACATGGGATGGCCATCTTTGAGCACATGGAGACGGCCACCTTGTGTGTTGGAGTGATGGTCAATTTGCATATCACCTCTTCATTATATAGAAGGATATATTTGCATATAATAAATGAATAAATGATCATAGAATCATCAATTGTTTTTCTAAGCAGGAGATTAAAAAAAAAGAGATCCAGAGAAAAGAGCTTCATATGTTAGGTAATTAGGTGCAAAGATGTACACAGATGAACAGGCTGTCACAGATGGTGGAAAAGGATATAATTATAAATAACCATGGACACTTGATTTTTTGACATATTTGCCTAAGGTAAAATTATATTTATAGGAAATGCCATTAATAACAGAGAACTATTCCTCCTTCTCTGCTTCCCTCCAACCCTCCCTCTCTCCCTCTTTCTTTCTCTCTATCTCTTCCCTCTTTACCTGGAATATTATTATTCAAATGAAATTTGGCATGAGCCTAGATAAAGTAGCCATCTGGAAAGGTCCCAAGGAGAGTTAGAGAAAGAATGAAAGGAATGCAGTATTTGTTCTTTTCTTTAGTCTTTTACTATTCTCAAATGGTGACATACTTTCATCAAGTGGCTTCTTAGGGAGAAAAGGGTATAGACAAAGTAACTCCAGCTTTTGAAGACTGAATATATATGTGTGTGTGTGTGTGTGTGTGTGTGTGTTTATATATATGTATGTGTATATATATAAATATATAAAAAAAATATATAGATGTTTATATATATATGTATATATATATATAATTACAAAAAATAAATGCAAATTTTGCAAATAGTATTTTTTATGAAGCAGGCATGTTTATTCATTTGATCAACATCATGTGTTTTACCCATTGTCATTAAAAATGATATACTATTAAATGATTTCTTTTTTTTTTTAATATATTTTTTTATTTTTTTACAGAGAGGGAAGGAGAGGGTTAGAGAGTTAGAAACATGATCAGCTGCCTCCTGCACATCCCCTACTGAGGATGTGCCCACAACCAAGGTACATGCCCTTGACCAGAATCGAACCTGGGACCCTTCAGTCCGAAGGCCGATGCTCTATCCACTGAGCCAAATCGGTTCAGCAGATTTCTTTCTTTTTTATTCAAGTGTTTGTGCTTGTATTCATAATTGATCCAGAGCATATGTGTGGAATTTAAACTCAATCAGCTGAATGTTCTGAGATATAATTGCCAGAATTCTGCTAGTGTCAATGAAAACACTACAGCTAATAGATCATATTCAAATTTAGAATAGATTCCATGGTGTGTAATTCGGGCAAACATTAAATATAAGGTATTACTTAAAGATTTAATATTATATTTGTTGCTAATTATGCTTGCAGGGAAAACTATGCGTATTTTAAATAATAAAATTATTTTCTGACTGAATATTTTAAATCTGGATGCTAGGGAATTGCCTGCAACCTCTTGTGAATTTAGGTTTACAACCATCAGAATAGCATGTGAAAAAAATATTTAATTTGAGGCTGCATATAGTCCGTAATTAGTTTTCATGGCCAATCCAGCACTTTAAAAACACAATACTAATTAGCCACTTTATTATTCAATAATATGTTTATGTTGTATTTATTAAGCCCATAGGATCTTTTATTTTAGAAATGAATAGATATTAAATTAGTACCTATTCACTGGCTTCTATTTTTCATAATATATTTTGTGTAAACATTCAATTTTATTGTATGTATTAAATCCTGAATTTAATGTACTCAAAATTAAAAAAAAATGCATAAAAATCCAAACACTTTTTATAGTGTCATCTAAAATTTTTGGAACTTACAATATAAAAGAAAAATTCTAAATAGCTAATGATTAACTTGACAGTCAATGTGTTGTATCAGTAGTACTCAGTTTTGTTTTATGCTAGCCTTGGTGAAAGCACAATTATGTAAATACTGAATGTGTATGTAGGGTTGGGTTGTATGAGAAAGAGTGAAGAAGTGAGCGAGGGAGAGAGAAAGACAGAGAAGACTATGGTGAAGAAGAGGGGAGGAAAGAAAAGAAGGGGGAGAGAGAAGAGAGAAAATGAGAGAGAAAGTACCTGAGTGGTTTGCAATTTAATATTTTTCACTTTCTTTATGTGGGCTAAGCTAGTTAACCTCTACAGTCCCTAACTAAGTTAGCATACTTTTAACTACAGCTAATAGAAAACCCAACTAAAAATAGCTAAATTTATAAGTGGTTCATTTTTTTTTCCCTCTCATTCTTCTCTAACTCTCTTTGGGATCTTCCCAGATAGCTATTTTATCTAGGCTCATGCCAAATTTCTTAAATAATGATTAGAAATAGAGAAAGGCTAGTTAATGTGATAACTCACTGATGCTACTAAAGTCCCAAGTTCTTTCTTTTGTCTTATTTGTGCCTTAAAGTGCTGAATTTTTGAGGAGAGGGGAGAGGCGGTTTTAGATCTCCTGATTCAGTATCATGCTACAGTTCCAGAGAACACTCTTCACATTGTCCCTTTTAGAGTTAGAAATGGAAATTCTCATGTTTCTGACTGAACAGCTAAGAAACACTTTTTTTACATACATGCTCTTCAATAATCTTCCCTTTAGTAACCAAAATTACATTATGTGTGAACCCAAATTAGTACCAGGATCCACCTTGGTAAGTTAATAAATTATTGGAGAGCAACTGAAATAAAGAGAAACTCTCCCAGCCACCAAGAAGGGAGAGTGGCTATTGAGTTAGCAACCAAGTTTAGTGTCAGTCCTTTCCAATTTTTAAAAATCTATGCTTCTAAATTTATATTAAACGTAGAGGCCCAGTGCATGAAATTCATGCACTCAGAGGGCAGGCAGGTCTTTCAGCTGGGCCTGCACCCTCTCTTGTCTGGGATCCCTTGGGGAATGCCAGCCATGAACCCGGCTTCTGGCAGAGTAGCTCTCCCTCTGTGGGAGCACACTGACCACCAGATGTCAGCTTCTACATTGAGCATCTGCCCCCTGATGGTCAGTGCGTGTCATAATGGCCAGTCATTTCACTGTTTGGTTAATTTGCATATTAGCCTTTTATTATATAGTGTTAACCGATGTTAACACTGGTTTTCTTTAGACAAATAGTACATTTGTCCTGTTTTATACTATTTGGTCCTTTTAGATTTAAAGATCTCAATGAATCAATTATGAACACCTTTAATAAGCTTGAGAAAAGAATTCAGAAGTTATGTTTCATGGCAGGGAAATACACGATTATGCAGCCTCAGTCTTCTGTTCAGAGTTTTTATGCTTAGAGTCCTGAGCCACCATACAAGAAGTTCAAGTACTCTGTGAGGAAGCTCAGGCCACATGCATTGACCACTGGTAGGTGCTCCAATAAACATCCCCAACTGAAATTCCAACTAAGATGCAGAATCAACAGCAAGCCCTGTGAATACGTCAAAATCACAATTACCTGGGAATTCGCTTGGATCTCAAACCAGGACCCCAACATGTGGCCTGAGCTTTCTACTAATATGATGGCCTCAGGATAGCAGAATTTTTACATGGAGTTTCAAGACTCCAAAGGACTATTCCAACAAATATTCAGAAAAGTAGAGCATTCAGATAATTACAGATCCAGCCAGGAGCTCATTTCAGCCACAGAGAGATCCCAAGCAAAAATTTCCACCTGAGCCTTTCCATAATTCATTCCTAACCAACACACTCTGTAGCCTTGCAAAATGTTTATGCTGGTAAATTTTTTGGTGGTTTATTATTCAGTGATAGCACCTGGAATAATCTTCCATTCATTACCTTGTTTAACTCTAAAAATTAATTTGATAAATAAGTACAGATACATTCAATTCCACTTTACAGGTAATAAAATTAGGGTCAGACAATTCAAGCGGTATTACATAGGTTATTGGTTCATCTATATGTTTATAGTACATTGTATCTTATTGTTTCTCTGTGAAACAGATGTATAAGTATTTCAAAGCATTAGTCTTTATGCAGCCAATATGCTAAGCACTGTCCAGAAGGAAAATGAACTTAATCCAATTAATGCAATACAAGCTAATAGATTTTAAAATGTTGGCTTGCAAGAGATGTGAAGTAAATATGAGAAGAGCATAGAGATTGGATTTAAAAATGTGTGTGTCAGGTTGCGGTGAATGTGGTAACTGGAGGCATAAAAAAGGAAATAAATTATATCTCTAAGAGCCTAATTAAAATATATGAACAGCTCAGCCAGTATGGTACAATAGTTGAGCATTGACCTAGGAACCAGGAGGTCCTGGTTCTATTCCAGTCAGGGCACATGCCTGAGTTGGGCGCTCGATTCTCAGTCTGGGGTATGTAGTCGACTAATTATTCTGTCTCATCATTGATGTTTCTGTCTCTCTCTGCCTTTCCTTTCCTTTCTGAAATCAATAAAAAATATGTTTAAAATATCTAAATAAATATTTTTAAAATATTTCTTTTATTTATTTCAGAGAGGAAAGAGCAAGAAGTTGAAGTGTATAGCCTTAGTTCTATATGAATAAGTAACCAGTGGTGGTGGATGCTGTAAGTTTCCATAAAGAAAAATAATAAGAATAGCCTAACTAAGAAATAAACTTCTAAAGATAGAAATATTCAATTAAGTTTACACAAAAAAAGAGAGGGAGAGAGAAGGAAAATGGAATGTTCATTTATTAAGCAACAAACACATGGTAGACCCTGGCCGGTGCACTCCAGGAAAGTTATTTAATTCTCATAACAACTCTGGACATATATTCTAGTTTTCCTTTATTTTAATTATGCTAAAGCTCAAAAAATGAACTTTGAAAATAAAATGGCGCTTATAATATAAAATGGTCCTACTGAATCATAATAGGTTAGGATCTACAGCTGAAATGAAGGGACACTTATTTAAATAAACATGTTTTATCTGAACTCATTGTCTTTTGCTTCTGTGGAAACCATATTTTGGGGGAATTTAGTTGTAAAAGCTCACAGCTGCATGCCAACTGGTAGTCTGTTTACAGAGTCAAAAAGGACTGGAGGAGATATTCTTTCTTTTTCTAGTTCACATTCATTATTTTATAAATTGGATTTGTGTTAAACCTCAAAGGTGGCAACCAGCACTCTTCTAGCACAGTCTTCCATACAATTAAGTACTCAGTAGGTGACATTTCATTAATGGGAGTGACTTCAAGGAAAGATTGTATTTTATGCACCCTGATGTCCTCTCACTCTGGGACTGCACCCAGAGGGCTATTTTACGATTTTCACACTTGGGTGGTTGAAATGTTAAGAATTGTATTCATGTTCATACTGAGGGATGGCTTACTTCCTAGCACTTCACAATTATTTTATTTTACCTCCTGCATCCTGGGGTCATCTGTGGTGTGTTTTCCTAGTTCACTCAGGAATATTGCAAATCCCATGTACTTTATGCTATTGACCCTTCAGATCTAATGAGTTGACAGATAACTAAAACCCCAGCTGCCAGTAGCTTAGGCCAGAGCAGAGGCAGGGAAATAAATTTAGAAGAATTTGGAGAGGAGTGGAGGGTTTATGATTTTTTTTTTTTCTCTTAATGTTGGTCTGTGGAATGACTAGGTCATACAAAGAAATTGTATTATGCTTCAGTTTCTCCCTCTCCAACGAAGGTTAATAAATGTTCTTACTCTTCTTCTGGAAAAAAATGGTAGTGATTAATTAAATAATGGATATGAAACTTATATTGAAAAGAAATTCTTGATGCAAGGGAAAGGTATTTCAGGAGGTTGTTTTGAAAAGTGAGCCAGACCATCTACATATGTTTTCTGTTTTGACATATTCTAATTTTTTAAACTCTGGATCTAATGACATTTATTGTGGAATACTTAATGGAATAGTGGTCCTGCATGCCTGATATAAATAAATAGCCTTATATTTATAATATCTAATGTCTATGCAATATTTGTGCCAAGATTACATTACTGAGCCACTAAAATTCACCCTACATAAAATGTGGAACTCCTGGGTGGCTAAGGAAAACAACTAAAATAAAGACAAATAACAACTTGGAATAGGTGTAATATAAACATGATAGACAATGGATTAATATTTTTAATTTATAAAGTGTTTCACAAATCAGAAAGAAAACCCCCAAAATTTTATGGAAAGAAAATCAAAATTCATACGCACAAAAAAGGAATAAGTGCCCAACATGATATGAAAAGTATATCCACGCATACTAGTAAACAAAGAAATGAAAAGAAAAACAATAATGTAATATATTGTCCCCAGCATTTTCAGTTGCCAATGTCTAACATGGCTCATAGCAAATAATTTTGTGGATGTGTTTAATATGCTACAAACTTTTTTCACATTAGGTATAAAAAACTTTAACAAGCTAAGACATTGATCCAGAATTTTATATTTAAAATTTATTCTAAGGAAAAATTAGATACATTCACAAAATACATGTAACAGCATGTACAGGGTAGGGCAAAAGTAGGTTTACACTAGTTCATATGGAAAACACTATAATAATAAGTGATAATCCTATATAATAAAATTCTAACATGCAAATCTATGGAACAGTGAAACAACCAGCCACTATAATATGCACTGACCACCAGGGGGCAGATGCTCAATGCAGGAGACAGACACTCAATGCAGGAGACAGAGAAGCAACCAGCAGTGGCAATGGGGAAGTGGGGACAGGGAAGACCAGCCAGAGGGTGGTGCCAGGCCATCAGCCAAGGCAGGTATCAGCGAGGGGCCCCCAATCATCCTGCCCACCAGTTGTCCCACAGATGACCCTTTTTGCAGGCCATGCCTATGGACCTTACTCTATACATGGGGAATAGTCTCTTAGATTTAAAAATTAAAACCTGGCAAGGCTACTCTAACACTGAAATAACAGGAGGATGCAGCCATGACATGCATGGACTCTGGCTTGCACATTTTGTGGCCAGCCCTGATTCTGACACTTACAACTGTGTGACAAAGCCAATTACTTAACTTCTCTCTGCTTTAGTTTTTCCACCCCCATAAAATGGGGAAAACAGTACTACTGCCTCAGAAGAATCATGTTATGTACTACTTTTTATAATTAGAGCAAAAAATTTAGCTGCCCATAGAACAGCAAGATGCCTTTCACCTGTATGAAAAATATAGTAACTGATGGATGCAGCATTCCAGATTGCGAAAGGGCTGTCTGACCACTGGTTTTGGCCCAATATCCCCTGATGGGTTCCAGACTGCAAGAGGAAACAGGCCGGGCTGAGGGACAACCTCCTCCCTGTGCATGAATTTTGTGCACCAGGCCTCTAGTACAAGTATAAACTCTCTGTTTCATGTACTCACAACTGTAAACTTACTTTTGCCTCACCCTGTATATTACAAAATTTTTATTATATTATTATTTTAATAGGAATTTTCTTAAATAAATTATCATGTACACCCACAAAAAGAAGCAGGCAACCACTAAATAGAGATAGATGGTTGGCCGATAAATAGGTAGACAAAGTGATATAGAACTTTCAAATTAAACTGTATCATACATATAACATGTATATACACTTGTAGATAAACACACATATACTAATTTGTAAACAAAAACACTCCATGTTAAATGAAAAGATTTTAAAAAAAACTTTGGGAGTCAATCAATAAATGAAATAAACATTAATATTAACAATGAGCAATGCAAGGTATACATTAGTAGTTATGATTTTAAGAGTTGGAATAAATATTCAGAAAATGTATCTTGTCTGATCTCCCCTTGATTCAAAGTGATTATAAAAGCACATAACTTCGCCGAGACCGGTTTGGCTCAATGGATAGAGCGTCGGCCTGTGGACTGAAAGGTCCCAGGTTTGATTCCGGTTAGGGGCATGTACCTTGGTTGAGGGCACATCTCCACTGTGGGGCGTGCAGGAGGCGGCTGATCGATGTCTCTCTCTCATCGATGTTTCTGACTTTCTATCCCTCTCCCTTCCTCTCTGTAAAATAATCAATAAAATATATTAAAAAAAAAAGCACATAATTTCTAAAAAAACAATTGTGATAAGACGTGCTATAATTTAAAAATATTATGATTGTACCAGATGGATGAGGAAAGATATTAATGAACGTCACTACATGCATTTTTATTTGTGAGGTCAGCCTATGACAACTTCAAAGTAGTTATCCCTGGCCTTCCAGTTACAAACCTTTATTCTTTTCTCACTTCAGTTATGTTTTGTAACTGAAAATCTGCTCTCAAGAAAAGTTCTCAAACCCCTTAGTAGAAAAAATATAAATTGTAACTTGACCTGCCAGAAACCAATAATTGTCTCACTAATAGAAAGTGGACAAGGAACCCAGAAGGCTGGTCAACCTTGAACCTCTGAAAGGTCAAAGCCAGCCAACCCCTAACTAATTGAGACAATGAACTTCCCCATCAAATAATCATGTAAATCCTTACTGATAAGATAATCTACTTGTTACTAGAATTGCCTGCTTCAGGGCAAAGGGTGTATTCCAAACCTGAATAAAAGGGATGGCAAGGCCAAAGGAAGGTGGTAGTTTTTCCACTAGAGGAAGGCTCCAGCCTGGCCCCCCAATATCTTCAAATTAATGCTTTTCTAATCTCTCTTTTCATTTGCATTCAGCCTCCCCCAGAACCCGAACCTTGCACGGGAACCCTGAACCACTCGGGTCATGAAAGAGGTTCCCACATTGACCCAAGAATATGTGTACAGTACTTCACTTTCAGAATTATCTGCAGCAACATTTTCAGACTTAGGAAGCCTGGGGAGAGGTATTAGGAAATCTCACCCTCTGCCCACATACACGGGATTGGTGGTTTGTTCTATCTCTGGTCCCTGCAGGGGCCTGGCATGCAATGATATCTATACATGTATCTAGGGAAGTGGCCAGAGGGCTTACAAGCCTTGAGGAGAGTCCTTTTCAAATTATCCTGTCACTCTGGGGACAACAGGAAGGAGTTCAGTTTGCATTCCAATTCTAAAGTGACTGAAAACTTGCGGCAGTGCACTGCTTTTAAAAACTGAATTCACCTATCTTCCAACACTCAAATTTGCCAGGGTTTTCTGGGATTTTAGATGTGGCCAAAATGCCCAGTAGTTTATTCACTTGGTTTAAGTTTTGGGTTGGGCAATAATGTTAGATAAGATCCAATACCTTGTCCCCACTACTTTTATAAATTCTATGCATATGTGAACTCACAAATCCTCACAAGCTTATGAGGCTAGGATAATTCCTTTCACCCTCATTTTACAGTTGATAACAACTAATGAAGAGAGAGAAAATATTCCTAGGACTTTGTAGCCTTTATAATGTAAGTGGTTTAACCTCAGGATCTGTCCTCTCAAACAAATTTTCTACTTTCACATCCTATCTAATAAAAGAGCAATATGCAAATTAATCACAACTCTGCTATACCCACAAACCATGCCCATAAGCCATGCCCACAAAGAAGGCATAAAGAGAAATTAAAACTGCCACTACCACACCCTACTCCATTTCTTTGATGTAAGCATTAATAAATGTCTGCCTTTAGGCTTGTGTATCATTCTTGATGTTCATGCACACATTGATTCATTCACTCAGGAGCAAGTATGCAAACTAACCCCAACCAAGATGGCTGCAGCCGCAGAGAGAGTAGGAGGGAGGCTTGGGTTTCCCCAGAGATGGAGGAATCCAAGTTTTCTACACACACTGGTGGCCCAGGCCTCCACTAAAGGCTGCAAAGTTTCAACTATAGAAGATAAATAAATCCCAACAAAAATGGTGGCAGCTATGGAATTGGAGAGAGCAGAAGGCTGGGGTTGACCCCAGTGATGAAGAAAACCAAGCTTTTGCAGCTCTGGCCTGTCTTGGCTTCCACTTAAGGCTACAAAGTTTCAATTATAGAAGATAAATAAATCTGAACAGAAGTGGCTGCTGCCATGGAGAGAGCAGGAGGCTTGGCTCCACTACAGGCTACAAAGTTTCAATTGTAGAAGATAAATAAACCCCAGGTGTCAGGGCCTCTGCTTGGCTTTCTGGGAGTGTGGCCCGCCTGCAAACCACTACAGGTCCCTTGCCCAGGCCACCCCACTCTCCAAGGGAACCCCCGCCCTGATCTGAGGCATTCTGCAGGGCAACCAACTGGCCCCCACCCATGCTCCAGGCCTCTATTCAATCTAATAAAAGAGTAATATGCAGAATGACCATCACTCCAACACACAAGATTCTGCCCCATGTGGACACAAGACGGCCACCATAAGATGGCCAGCTTGGGAGGGCACTTAGGAGGGGCCAGGCTTGCAAGGGAAGGCATTTGTGGACAGGGGAGGGCAGTTAGTCATCAATCAGGTTAGCAGAGGTACAATTAGGCATCGATCAAGCTGTCAGGGAAGTAATTAGGGGGTGATCAGGCTGGAAGATAGAAGTGGTTAGAGGCAATCAGGAAGGCAGGCAGGTGAGCAGTTGGGTGCCAGGAGTCCTGGATTGTGAGAGAGATATCTGACTGCCTGTTTAGGCCGATGCCAGTGGAGTTGGACATCCCTCGAGGGGTCCCAGATTGGAGAAGGTGCAGGCTGGACTGAGGGACAGTCCCCCTATGCACAAATATTGTGCACTGGGACTCTGGTATTATAGTAATACTAATCAAATATTATACCACCTGCCCTTAGACGTACAGCTGCTATGATTACCAATATCTTGGATTCCCTGGCCTTATGTGTTTTCCATGTGTTTCATTTTGAATTGATCTTTATTAGAAAATTTAATAATGAATGTAGGAGTTAAATATGCAGAGGGCATAAAGAGAAATTAAAACTACCATTCTTGCACCCCACTCCACTCGTTTGATGTAAGCATTAATAAATGTCTGCCGTTAGGCTTATGTATCATTCTTGATGTTCATACAAACATTGATTCATTTATTGAAAATATTTGGGATCATATAAATGCACATAATTGTGTTTTTGTTTTTAAAAAGGTGGGATTACTCTATTAATAATTTTCAGTAAAATACATGTATATGTACATAATATATAGTGAATATTTATGTTGACAGACAATTTGTTCTATCATTTCTGTATTTGTTATGTCACAAACTAATGATTTTCTCCCCCCAGATCTTCTTTCTTCATGTTTAGACTAATTAATTTTATCTGTAACCTTTTCCATTTTTTATTTTTAACTTACTAAGTGTTGATTGTGTGTTCATTAACATGTGCTAAGCCTTGTCCATGTGCTGGGTAGCATTTTAGGTGCTTAAAGAAAGGTATAGATGTGTACTTATATTCTCATTTTTGTCAGATAATATTTCCAGTTGATCTTTCAGAATATTGATTAGGATTTAGCAGTGGCATTCTACAGTTTAGTTTATGTTCTCTGTTATGTAAAAGTCATTTTTCACTTTTTTTAAAAATTTTTTATTCTGGAAAGCTTTTTGTCACTGGGATTTTTTATTATAGTTTTTCTAAAAAGTGTTTATGTTTTATCCATGTTATAACTTCATAGGAGCCATTGAATTTTTATTTTCAGCTGGATTCTCTTCTTCAGGATACTGATCCTCCTCCATAGCTAATTTGCATTACTGTGTTTTTCTTTAATTACATTTTATTTATTT
>PVJN01010184.1:0-57933 GCA_004026805.1 Lasiurus borealis | reverse complement strand
TTATGTATAGCATACATATACTAAAGTACTTAAATCTCAAATGTACAGTTCAATAATTCTTTACAAAGTAAATCTGATAAACTTGACCAGCACTTCAGAAGCCTCTTTCTTGCTTCCATTTATTGCCCTATTACAAAAGTAACCCTTGCTTAGACTTTTATCTAAGTAGGCAATAAACTATAGATTATCTAATAAATTTATATAGATTATTCTATCATGTTAGATCTGACTATAAAGTCAGACCCTTGAAAAAACATAAATCATTTCAGTAAATATTTGTTGAATTGAACCACTAAAATGCTAAGCAGAATATAGACAAGTTCAAATTAGAGCTTTAAAAATAATTAATATACACACACTCAAAAGATGAAATGATAGGGGATTAAATTTGAGGTCACAGTAAAATTGGTAGTATACTGTTTAATATCATCCAGGAGAAAAAAAATTGAGGACAAAATAGTAAAATATAACATTTAATTTTTTTAAATGGTCATTTCAATAATTAAAACAAAAATTGAAAAGAATACAAATGTAAAACATTATAGATTTATGTGCCTGAAAGTTTATTAATTAAATATTGCATGAAATTTAATATTTTTATATATTAGTATATATTTCTGCCTTAAGTACTTTTTTTGTTCTAAAACACTGGAATATCTTCTAAAAGTTCTAAATGTTCAGATAGATTTTTTTTGTTTGTTTGTTTTCACTGCTTCCCAAAAGAGTTGGATTTTGACTTAGCATCAAGGCATGAAGTTTTTTGATCAGTCAGATAAAATAAAAGTTAACCTTTATTATTCCTTTAAAGAAAAAGAGTCAGTTACTAACAAATAGTAATGAAGAGCTAAAGAGCTGTCACTATTAAAATTTTTAAAAAATGTGTCCTTAGAAATAGCACTAATCAAGCTCCTGAAACTGCCCATCAAAGTTTATGCTAACCTGTCCTGATCTACTTTACTACATTTTTTCCAAAAGTGACAGATTTAAAAGTCAACACTTCTGATAGCACGCTAAGCTATCAGTAGACATGCAACATATTTTTTGTTAGTCCTTTAATTCAATTAAGGTGTCTGCATTTCTTGATTTGGATATTAATGAGATTCATTTTTTAAAATGTCTTGAAAT
This sequence comes from Lasiurus borealis, assembly GCA_004026805.1. Lineage (NCBI taxonomy): Eukaryota > Metazoa > Chordata > Mammalia > Chiroptera > Vespertilionidae > Lasiurus > Lasiurus borealis. The sequence goes on along the minus strand of PVJN01010184.1, from coordinate 56,808 downwards.
ATTACCAAAACTAAGCCAAGTTCAGAACATATTCTTAAGTCCTGGCCCATGTAGCTCAGTTGGTTGGAGCATTGTCCCATACATGGAAAGATCACATATTCGATTCCTGGTAAGAACACATACCTGGTTGGGTTGTTTATGGGAGGTAACTGATCAAAGTTTCTCTCTCACATTGATATTTCTCTCCCCTCCCTTTCTCATTCTCTAAAGTCAATAAAAAACACATCTCTTGGTAAAGGATTAAAAAACATATATACACTTAAGTATAATATATATTTCAGTAGCAGAGGAGTTACCCTTAAAATCATATAAATAATGGAATGTGAAAAAAAGTTTTCTCTAAAGTTTAATACCTTTATTTTCAACTTTAAATCCACAAAACTTTTATTGAACTTGCATTTGGGAGCCTCTTCTTGTTTTAAATAGGCATTTATATATATGTGTGTGCATATGCAAGGATTATATTTGCTTTATTCCAAAGAAGTGAGATCTACCTAGTATAAACATAATATAAAAATAACCACACATTTAAGGATTTTGTGTACTCATGAGCTAGAAACTAGTTTCATTTTTGCATTTTCTCTTAAATTGGTAGGAACTAAAATAAAAATGATTTAATATCAGATGAGATTATATACCTAAATTTATGTTTTTATATACTTTTGGAAAAAAACATTTCTAAAAAGTAAAAGTAAAAGTTTTTGCTGAAAAATAATAATTTTTTCACTGTGGTTCAAGGACACAGACTGCATATTAAATACGATGCTTACCAATACCACGAGTTATAGCCTGTTATTTTAGAAAAGAAACTGATACACAGAGTTTAAATAACATGCCAGGATTAACAACTATTAAATGACAAAAAAAGATTAGAACCTCAGTACTGTGACTTTAAGTATCTGATTATAATCACCCACTTAGAACTGCTCTAAAAATAACAGCACTTCTGAAATTTCTGAAATAAAACAAGTAACCCAACCCAGAGAAACAAGAAATTCACAAATAATTGGTCTAAAACACATAAAATAATTTATAGGAGATGTATCTATTGTTAAAGTAAAAGTCTTAATATGCATTTACTAAATAAAAAGTTTCTGCCCACCTACTCTGCTTCATTGCAAACATTTTTACTCAATAGCCAGCTTAAAAAACAAAACAAAACAAACAATCAAACAAAAAACAACTAAGCCAACTAAAAGGAGAATCTCTTTGAGTTGGTTTGAGTGGCAAAGATAAATCTAAGCTGAAGCCATGGGGAATAATCCATCTGATATTATTAGGAGTGAACTAATCTGTCAATTTAACATCGGATTTGCAAAAAGCCTTTAGTCAAATGTTTCAGGAATGAATATCTGCCCAACAATGATAGGATCCAGGTGATAGAAAGTGGTAACATGTCACATAGTATAGTGTCCTGGTGTTTTAATACAGCAAAATGTAATGAATCATGTTAGATTTCTTAGAGGCTTAGTATATAATTATCCTTGCTATTTGAGAGAATACTTGATTCTTCATATATAGAAAACACTGTGGCCTTTAGTGGTTAATTCTGCAGGTCCAACATGATCTGTTCAGGTTGTCGTCTTATTGAACTAGGAGTAAGTAGTCTCTTGAATAATGATTGTGGAATCTGACTTTATTGCTGGTGGGATTGTGAAAACAGCTTTCTGGAGGTCTGCACTAGTAAAATCTCCTTTATACTACAAATTAGAAGCTCTATTGTCATTTTCAGAGCATGTTTTCTCTGTCCAAGACCATTAATGTTGATCATTCTTGCCTCTGCCAGCATAGTTGGCTGCAGTCATATAATTACTATTAAAATTGGAATAATCTGTATCTTAAAACTCAAAGATGCTCTTATGATTATAAATATTAATGTGTTAAAATAAGTAATTACCTTTGAATTTCCGATCATCTTTTTTATGATTTTATGCAGATAAGATGATATATTACATAATTATATCTCATACTATGATCTTTAAAAAACGCTAGGCACATGCTTAGCCTGTGCTTTATGTGCTTTTTTATTGTTCATTATAGATTCCTCCTCTTGTGTGTTTATTAAAATCCAATGCTAAAATACAGCAGGCAAATAAATCTTGTTTCCTTGGAGTTTATACGCTGTTTATCCTCCTCCCCCAAGTGTTTGTTCTTAATCTTATAGGTAGAAAAACATAGAAGAACAATATATCAGTTTTTATCTATATATTCTTGTAAAGATTTCCCAATCATAGAAAATGTTTATTACTGAAACTTATTAGCTCTTTTTATTTTTTCAAAGCTAAACCAAGTCTGTTGGGTGTTTTTTTGTTGTTGATGGTTTGTTTTTGTTTTTTTTTGTGTTTTTTTTTATGTGCATTGTTGCTCTTGAGTTGCTCTGATCAGTAGGAGAACAGCATATATTTGTTGCTTTGTTTTTGGTTATTTTTCTTTGACTGTTGTCTGTCCTCACTATGTTTCAGCAGGGGCTTGTGTTTTCCCTAAATTTCATCCTTATGCCAGAATGTATTCCACTTACTTGATGGAGTTCTGTATTGTCAATAGCCTGCCCATCTAGGCTTCCAAAGGAAATCAATCTAGTCTTGACTTTTTCTTGTTCCCCTTCAATTGGGAGGCACTAATACTTCATGCTCAAAATTTTAATTAGCAACAACTCATTTAACTTGTTGAATATAACTTGTATAATTTCAGTGAGTACCCCATCTTTTCACCAAATGGTGGAGAAGAGTAAGTTTTCAAAAGGAATCCAGGATCTTAGCCTGAAGAATTTGCCACTCAGAGCATTATATTTTTTTCAAGTCTCCTGTCTTAAAGGAATGTTTGATTTGACACTCTGTTCCCGATTGATCTGTTGATTTGACTGTAAACAGTAATTAGGCTGTCACTGATGTTGGTCTATATCTTTCTCATCAGTTAAGGTTTGCTTTTTTGTTTTTCCTGGTGGCCTTCGCCATCACCATCCACTGTAGTTCCAGACCAATCTCTCCCCAGAGTTAGAAGGTCCGAGGCCTTTCCTAGACTAAGCAAGTGGAAACTGATAGGCAATATTCATGCAAAATATCCCTAGGTTATGCTTGGAGCAAGACTTCTGAAGAGATTTTGAGAGCAGGAGAGGAAAGTTCATGCTGGAGGAAAGCATAGATATGCAGCTTCCAGACTGTGCCTTTGCTCCTGATTACATACTGGGATCCTCCACCAGCGCCTGGCAGAGTACTTCTCTCTCCCCAAACAATTCCAAGGATCAGTTACCTCCTTCCCTGCCTTCTTCTCTCTCCCTGGTTCTCTGTAAGGTTCACATTTACCCCCGCCACACATATTCTTACCAGGATATTGATCTATCCCATGAGAAATGAAACAATAGTAATGATCAAACCAAAGAATAAAAATACACAATCTATTCCTTGAAAACCTCTTTAATACAGATCCTGACAGCAGTTGATAAAAAAAAAAATGTAAGCACTCTCAATATGATGTAAAGAAAATCACAAGGGAAATCATTAGAAGTATGAGGAAGAGGATCATGCAACTATAGGACCATAGAATTCAGGCTACAAAAGCCTTAAAAGATCACTTAATCCTAACCCTGTCATCCTCTAATTTTACAGTTTTGCTTCAAACCAGTGCAGACTTCAGGGAGAGTGGCATGCTAGCAACCTCACTTACAAAGCACATTTTTTATTAAGATCAGTGCCAGGTTTGTGTTAAGTCATCACTTTGCTGTTATCCAGGGGCTGACACATTAGAACCTCTGCAAATTATGTATTTGGTAGTTTAACAAGGTTGTCATGCCCATCAATTGTCAGAATCAGAGAATGGGTAATGACAAGGAAGAAAGTTCAATGTGGTGTCTCTGCTGAACTCTGGAGTGCTAATAACTGGAAGTAGACATAAATACAGCATCCCCTATATAAACATGAATGCTATCATTGCATTATTACTTTCTTTCTGTCAACAGCATCTGTGTCCTAAGCAGTGTCCCTCTTGCTGGTTTTGATATGCCAATTATTTTCTGTTTGTAAGTCAACAACCAGCTAGGAAATCAACCCTCTGGTGATCCCCTTTTAATTAAAGCAACTGTTAAACTCAACATTCCCTTTTCTGTTATTCAAATTGCTTGCTGTTTTGGGATAACATGGAACAGATAAATTTTCCTCAAAGAGATAAAAGATGCAAAGAGAGGGGAAGTAACTCATCCCAACCTCATATGGTGTTTGCTTCTTTTCAGATGGTTTGATTAAAGGAGATATCAAAGTGAAAAAATAAATAAAAAAGGTCACACAGGAGGCAGTCAGGGCCAACATGTGGTAGCATGCTGGGTGTAGACAATATTGCTTTCAATAGGTTATGTGTCAACATCATAACTGTGTATACCATTTATAACACCACTCAAATATTACATGGAAGTAGTGTTTACCCAGGATGTTAAGAGACTGGAACAATAGTTAATAAAAGGAAAAAATAAATAAAGAAAACCATATTCAGTCAAATAGTTAATGTCTTAAACTTTGAGATAATGGTTCATTCCAACATAAGAACATAGAGGAGGTAAAGAAAGCAAACAATCTGTTACCCAAGGAAACAAGGCTTCACACCCAAGGATAACACTATAGAAAGAATAATATATTTCAGTTTAAGACTCTTTGAGATTATAAATGTCTTCATTGCATTAAGATTCAAGGAAATACTAGTAGAAATATGAGCTTTGGTTAGTATTTGTTTTTAGAATATATATTTGGCTCTCTAAAATGTGTTTATTTTGAAACATCTATTATGAATTTGAAAAGAATGATAAAGTTGTAGTACAATGCTGCGCTGTGGCATTTTACCAGGTCACAATAAAAGAGCTAAATGAGATCAGCATATCAGGCATTCAGAAAGATTTATATAGTCAATTTTAAGAGATGATCCTTTATTGTTTGATGTTAACTCCTAATAATTTTTTTTGGTAGCAAAGATTCCATTATACGAACAGTATATTTTATATTTTTTAAATACAAAATATTCTATGTCTGTTTTAAAAATTCTCTTTTATACGTTTTATAATTGTGATGGGCTTATATCATGAATTATATTCTCATTTTTTTAACTTTGTGATGTAAAAAAACCGGGATCCACTTCTGTAAAGCAAGCATAAATCCACCTTTGTGTTGTGACTCTCATTTTGTTGAGATAACCAAGAGAGAGAGAGAGAGATCAAAGGGGAAGGGACGTCCAGAGATTGCTGTACCACTCCGTGACTGACATTCCCATCTTGGTAATTTCAGGCTTTGCAATGCATCATGAGAAGAAAACCCAGTCACATCCAAACACCAGGCTAAATAATATTGGATAACTTTGTCACTTTTACTATAATGAGGTTTTGAAAAAATAATATCATAGGGTTATCTCAATAGAAACACCAAATCAGTAGTGATAATTTTATTAGAATACAATATTATATACTAGTGAATTATTATACTGCACAAGAACACACATATATACACAGCTGTACAGGATATTACATGCTAGACTGTGCTAATCATAATTTATTTTCCACACAAAAACTTATGAAAGACAGATCATTAAATACATATTCATGTTTTTAGATGACAATACTGAGGTTCAAAGTTTCCAAAAGTAACATCTTTATTGTATGGAGGAGCCCAGACTCAGATAAAGGGTTTTCAGGCAACTTACCTGATTCTCTTTCTATTGTGGCATGCTATATAGGTCAGTGGTTCTCAACCTCTCTAATGCCGCAACCCATTAATACAGTTCCTCATGTTGTGGTGACCCCCACCCATAAAATTATTTTCATTGCTACTTCATAACTGTAATTTTGCTACTGTTATGAATTGTAATGTAAACATCTGTGTTTTCCGATGGTCTTAGGCTCTACAGCAGTGGTTCTCAACCGGTGGGTTGCGACAATTCATTACGATTCTTTAACCGTAGCAAAATTATAGTTATGATGTGTTCCATGATATTAATGCTCACAAAAGAAAAAGAAAGATCCACACTTCTGGAAGTCACCACGTGAAGAGTGTAGATGGTCTATGTAGTCTAGTAGGGAGTCAGTCAGTTCAAGAAGTAAAATGCTTTCTTTAAACCATACTTTATTTTTTCCTCTTCTTATACCAGTTACTCCGAATAGTTATGGATTTGCATCCCTCCCTCCTCTTGATCTCAGAAAGAGATGGTGGATGTAATATATCTGGGCATTCAGGCCTTCAAATTAGTTATTGGTAACTAGAGGTCCAGTGCAGGAAATTAGTGCCTCAGGGAAGAGGGGTCCCTCAGCCTGGCCTTTGCCCTCTCCCGGTCCAAGAGCCCTTGGGGGATGTCCTACTGTGGGAGCGCATGGTCATCCTGCCATTTGGACAATTTGCATGTTAGCCTTTTATTATATAGGATATCCAGTAAGCTCTTCAGAATAATTCTTTCTAACACTTTACATACCTTTGCCTTTACTTGTTTAAATTTAGTTTATTTAAGAGCATAATTTGTACAATTAATTGTTCTTGATCTATTTGCACTGTAGGGAATGGGCCTAAGAATGGGCCTAAGGCATCAGTCAGACTTCCAATGATAGTTAGGTTTATAAATTACCAAAAAATATACACATTCAATTTTAGCCAGTTATTTTCACTTTGAATGGTGTTTACTGGTTATTGCAGTGGCCAGCAAACTCATTAGTCAACATAGCCAAATATCAATAGTACGACGATTGAAATTTCTTTTGAGAGCCAAATTTTTAAAACTTAAACTTCTTCTAGTGCCACTTCTTCAAAATAACTTGCGCAGGCTGTGGTATTTTATGGAAGAACCACACTCACGGGGCCAAAGAGTGACATGTGGCTTGTGAGCCACAGTTTGCCAACCACGGGGTTATTGTAACAGAAAATTTTAATAATGAATAATAATTGGCCGCATTATTGTGAGTGAAATTTTAATAGATTATAAGCCACTTTTATAATAATAAGTGCTATAGATGATGCTAGCTTTCAACAAGACTATCAATTCAGATTAAAAATACTTAGCTAATAAGAAATTAATGTGTTGCATTTATCATAAATATTATGAAGAAAATGTGAAATAAAAATATGTAAATAAGTATAGAAACTAAAGCCTTAGAACAAAAGAGCTAGTTTACTTCTTTATATCATTTATACAAATATGTGGTAAAATAGCTTCCTAATTATTATTGAATTGATTACTGTTGGGATTAATTATAAAAATGTATCTTAAAAGCTCACCAAATTATTCTAATAAGACAATTTGTGTCATAAATATTTTAATCTGTACTAGCAATTTGTAAAAATAAATTGGTATTCTATAATTTCTGGTTGTGATGTACAAATGATGCCAAAAAGAGCCTTTCTCTTTATTTTCTAATTTCCACAGCAATATATTAAATGTGAATTAGATACTTAGGAGTGTCAGCTTTGAAATATTCTAAGCCTGCAAATATGATGAAGTTATTTATCTTTTTGTAGATTACAGAAGATAACAGCTTTCTATCATTTTAAGTGAAAAATAGTTGTGATGAAAAATTACTTAATAGGATTGCTTGAAATAAAATATCTTTGTAAGATAGAAGCTAAGAGGAAGCATATAACTATCAAATGTAAGTGAATCTTAGCGGTACTCATTTCCCTGATAACATATTAATCTTGGAAAATTTTGAAAGGAAATATTATTTCAAAAATATTGTTTTTAATATAAAAAAATTATTTTATATCCCAAAGCAAGATATGTATGCAGATATTATTGTGACATTTTTACATAACTTATATCAATTTTATTTTTTGAGTAAACACATTATTTTACTACTGTGTGCTATTGTTTATTCTCAAAATTATTGAAGAGATTCTTAATTTCTGTAATAATTGGCAAAAATAAAGGTGTTTTTGCACCTTAATTTTGTTTTTAATCAAAACATCTTTATGTCACTGAAGTACAATGGATTTGAAGATCGGTCCTTCCCAATTTTAATTATTTTTCATTCCTTTTTTTTCTTTTCTGAAATGGTACTCGGTTAATGGTATAAAGTTGGAGAATCTAGGACACTAAATGAGTTTGACCTGGCTTATATTTGTTGAGATCCTATTTTATAAAAGTTCTTTCCCACAGTTGAAATTTGCAGATGCCCTCCTGTGATATTTATACAGTCCTGTGTAAATTATTACTTGATCATAAAAGAATGATCCATTTGATTATAATTTTCAGGCAGTTTGATTTGTAGATGGACTGTATTCATATCATGTGGAACTTGCTTCTATTTTGCTTTTTCACTGTTGAATAGTTTTTATTTTTTGATTATGTATTCATCATCTATGCTTAGCTTTTATCTTATAGGTGTGAAATTATCTGTATGTTGCAAGATTACTAGATCAATGGTGCCCTCTTTTATGTATAGCAAAATGTTACTGGGTGGGGTGGAAAAGAGAGGAGTAAAGTGAGAAAGGGAGAAAATAAAGCATGTTTGTGTTTTCTTTCTATTTTTTTTTTAATCAGACAATTTTATTCTTTGGTTTCTTTCCTTCTTTAACATTTACTGGCCAAAGGACATCTCTTCCTTCTGCAACGTTGACTCTCCAATAAACTTTAAAGCCTACCTCTTTAAATTGTGCACACACACACACACACACACACACACACACACGAAGCCTTGTGCACGAAATAATACCCTCAGCCCATCCTGTGCCCTCTCTCAGTCTAGGAGCCCTCAGTGGATGTCTGACTGATGGCTTAGGCCCACACTGTAGGGAATGGGCCTAAGAATGGGCCTAAGGCATCAGTCAGACATCCTTAGAGCTTCTGCAGAAGCAGTAGAAGCTCTTGCCACCAGCACTGCATTCGACAGATGTGAGCCTGGCTCAGGGCTTATGGCTGAGCAGGCTCCGCCTGAGGGAGCACATTGACCACCAGGGGAAGCACCTGCATTGAGTGCTGCCTCGTGGTCAGTGCATGTCATAGGGACTAGTCATTCCACCATTTGGTCCATTTGCGTATTAGGGTTTTATTATATACTAGAGTCCTGGTGCATGAAATTCATCCATGGGGGTAGGGGTGTCCTTCAGCACAGCCTGCTCCTTCTCCAATCTGGGACTCTTTAAGGGATGTCTGACTGCCCATTTAGGCCCGATCCTACCTGGAGTATGGGGCCTAAATGGGCAGTCAGACATCCCTCTCACAATCTAGGACTGTTAGCTCCCAACTTCTCACCTGCCTGCCTTCCTGATTGCCCCTAACCGCTTCTGCCTACCACCTGATCACCCCTAACTACCTGATTGATGCCTAACTGCTCCCCTGCTAACCTGTTTGCCCTCTCCTGTGGGCAGTCACCCCTAACTGCCCTCCCCTACAGGCCTAGGTCCTCCCATCTGCCCTTCCCTACAGGCCCAGTCACCCCCAACTTCCCACCTCTGCTGGCCTGATCACCTCTAATTGCCATCCCCTGCAGGCTTGATCACCCACAACTGCCCTCCCTTGCAAATCGGATCCCTGTTAATTGCCATCTCCTGCCGGCCATATTGTGATGGCCACCTTGTGTCCACATGGAGGCAGGAGATTTTGACCACATAGGGGCAGTCATCTTGTGTGTTGGAGTGATGGTTAATCTGCATATTACTCTCTTATTAGGTAGGATAGAGGCCTATTACACAGGTGGGGGCCAGCTGGTTTGCCCTGAAGGGTGTCCTGGATCAGGGTGAGTGCTCCCTTGGTGTGTGGGGTGGCCTGAGCAAGGGGCCTGTGGTGGTTTGCAGGCCAGCCATGCCCCCCAGCAACCCAAGCGGAGGCCCTGGTATCTGGGATTTTATTTATCTTCTATAATTGAAACTTTGTAACCTGGAGCTGAGCCAAGCCTTCTATTCCATTGAAACTTTGTTGCCTTAAGTGAAAGCCTGGGCCTGCCAGGGTGTGCAGAAAGCTTGGCTTCCCCCATGGCCAGGGGCAACTCAAGCCTCCCTCCTGTTCTCTCCGTGGCTGTAGCCATACTTGGTTGGGATAATTTGCATACTCACTCTGATTGGCTGACGGGCGCAGTTGGTGGGCGTGGCTGGTAGGTGTCATGGAGGTATGGTCAATGTGCATATTACACTTGTATTAGATGGGATATACAGTTGTTTTTAAGTTGGGGACTTGTCTGGTTATGATAAGAGCATTTTTATTTCTGATGTGGTTTTTTTTCCTTCTTTGGTTCTGTAGTATTATTTTGGAGGATATATAAGGGGATGTTAACCTGAATAGTTGCTAAATAATACCTTTAACATTTCCTCATTAACTGTGGTGTTAATATGCTTTTTCAAAGATATTGTTAAGATATTTAATTAAAAACATAAAAGATTGTTCTTTATATTTTAACCTTCTAGGGAGTTTTAAAAATGGAATATTGGACTACAAGTGAAATGCTTTTTATGGCACATTGTGAAATAATAGACTGCTTTTTATTATTTAATCTGTTCATGTGGAAAAGATATTTGCAGTTCTTTAATATAGAAGAACCTTTGCAATAAGGTGATAAATTAAACTTGGCCATGATGTCTTATCATTTTTATTTATTGTAGGATTTGATTGAGTAATATTTTGTTTGGAATGCTTGCATCAATGATCTTAAGTAAAATTGGATATAATTTTCTCCTCTCGTACTGTTCTTTCTTATATATTAAGGTTATATTACTTTATCAGAATGAGTTGTGAAGTTATCTCTGTTTTCAATATCTGGAAGAATCTGTTTATGTTGATAGAACTCACTTGTTCAATTTTTGACTTGCCTACCTTATTTTATTTATAGTAAAATCCATTTATTCATAAGCAAATGTTATGTTATATCACTTTAAGTCTTTTACTACTCAATCTACATTTTCAAATTACTAGTTAAATTTTGTAGCTTTACTTTTTAAATTTTAATCTATGTTGGATCTCTGTTCTTCAAAAAGTCACTATTATTGGATATTTGTTTATTCTCTTTTTAATACTAATAACCCATTTTTATAATTTTTCTACTATTTTTATTATATTTGTGATGAACTAACTTTTATTTTATTTGTATTATCATTATTTTCTACTTGATTGTGCTTTTAGGGGCTATCCTAATGCTTTTTCTCCACTCTGAACATTAACTAATTATTTTCCAGTCATTCTCCTATTATAAGCATTTAAGGTTATACTTTACTATGAGAGTTCTTTTACTGCATTCTATAGACTTTGATACCAAGATATTTCTTATTCAATAAAAATAACTTTAAATGGGTTCTTAAGAACTCCTAAAATATCTTTTTTTAAATATATTTTATTGATTTTTTTACAGAGAGGAAGGGAGAGGGATAGAAAATCAGAAACATCGATGAGAGAGATACATCGATCAGCTGCCTCCTGCATGCCCCACACTGGAGACATGCCCTCAAGCAAGATACATGCCCCAGACCAGAATCAAACCTGGGACCCTTCAGTCTGCAGGCTGACGCTCTATCCACTGAGCCGAACCGGTCTCGGCTCCTGAAATATCTTGAAGTAATTATTTTCAAAATATAGAGGGATTTTCTATTTGTTTGTCTTTCAAAATTGACTTTAAGTACAGTTGTCAAAATTCTCAAATTTTATACTTGTTTTATGGTGTAGACTATGGCCAATTTTTATAAATGCTGAATATGATTTTGACATGAGAAATTGTTGGTTTTTTTTTCTAGTTTTGTATGCAGGATTCTATGTAGTTTCTATGTCCCAAAATGAAGTTTGTTGTTGTATTTTTCAAACCTATAACTTTATTATTTTTTTAATATTTTACTGACTTTTTTAGAGAAAGTGAATGGGAGAGAGGAAAGTCAGAGAGAGAGAGAGAGAGAGAGGAAGAGATGTGAGAGTGCAACATTGGTCTGTTGTCTCCTGCAAACTTTTGGTGCACAGGATGAGCCCCAACCACCTGAGCAACACCAGCCAGGGCTATATCTTATTTTTATTGTCGTTTGAACAACAAATAGTTGAAAGCACTGAGTTCATATTCCTCACTATTGTGGTAAATTTGTCAATCCTCATACTAGCCATCAGTGACATAAAGCATATCATTTCATTATATAGGTATCAAAGTCTTCTCATTTTATGCATACATATTTAGAATTGCTGTACCCTCTGAGTAAGTTGAACATTTTATTATCATGATACTTTCTGTATTGAAAAGTCATTTAATCTTTAAGTTCATTCTATCTATTATTAATGTAGCACTTTGAGGTTTATAGTTGCCTGGCTTATGTGTGGATATCCCTTAGTATCAATTTTTCTCTGTGCTTATAATGTATGTGTGTCTCTCAAATAGCATGTCTATTTTATCTAGGGGTTTATATGTTTCTAATCTTTCTCTGTGGACTCCTGGTTGAAATCTTTTCTCCAGAAATGGTTTGTTTGTTTCTTCCAGGAGCCAGAGGACACTATAGACACAGATCCCTTTAGTCTGTTGAAGAGTCTTGAGCTTACCTTCAAGTCTCAAATTTCCTTTCCATATATTCCTAGTAACACCGGTACTAAAATTTATCCTCAAAATAACGCTCCTTTTTTTTGTTTTTGTTTGTATTCTATCACAGTTGTGGCTCTGCTTTCTCTTCATGAATATAGAGATTTGTTTTTATAACATTGGCAATGTAGTAACATTATGTAAACACAGCAATGCAGCAAGTGTAGGTTATATGCAGTTTTTAATTGTTCCCAGTAAAAAAAAAAAAAAAACCCTCAGACACTCCAGTGTGCCATTCTCCTCTAAGCAGAATTTCTATCTGATAATAAGTTTAATTATGCCAACATTCATTAACTATTCTTGAATATAAAAGCCTAAGCAACTGGCTGATCACTGACTGGTAGCAGTGATGGGCATTGATCACAAGGGGGCAGAAGCTCAAAGCAGGAGCTGCCAAGCTGCGGTGACTTGGCAGCTATAGTTGTCCAGTGAAACACATGGAACCAGAGAGGAGAGTGCCCAATTCCTCCTGAGTGAATCACTCAAGAACTGCCCCCTTGTAATCCAGGACCCCTTGGAGGATGTCAGAGAGCCTGTTTCAGCCCAATCCCTGCAGGCCAGGCTGCAGGACCCCACTGGTGTGTGAATCCATGTTCTGGACCTCCAGCCCATTGGCTTCCCACTTTGAATCTGGCACCCTACTGGGCCTCTAGCCCATTGCAGAAGTCATGGTTCTAGTCCTTTCAGAAACTTTTTAACTTCATTAGCTAAATGATGAGATGTGCAGGACCTACTGGCTATGGGCCCATCCACTTAATATCAATTTCCAGTGGAGACTGAATTTTCCTGCTACCATTCTTGGCTGGGAAACCAGCCTGGACTATCCTCCTTCTGGGGACAGTAGCACCAGTGGGCAACCCCTGGGGAGGGAAGGAGATGAAGGAGCAGTTCAGGTGGGAAGAAAGAGGTTCCTGCCACCACAGGACTCCACTTGGGCAGAAGGGCCTGGGTGGGAGCCTGACATTGAGCAGGGTCCTGCCCTAGGCCAATTAGATTCCAGGCTAAATAAGTACTGTTTGCTAAATAATTTCATTTTGAAACTAAATGCCCACAAGTCATCAGTTACAGCCAAACTTAGGGTAAAGTGAGATGAAAGGAGCGAGACAGATACAGAGAGAAAGTGACATAATATTGGGAGAAGAGAGGAGGGAGTCCATTTCCCTGGCGTGTCACTCAAGAACCACCCTCTTGAAATCTGGGACCCCTTAGGGAATGTTGAAGAGCCAGTTTTGGCCTGATTCCCATAGGCCAGACTGAGGGACCCACTGGAGCATCAATCCATGCAAGGGGCCCCTAGTTCTTGAATAATTTATCTGAACTAAGCAACTTAATGTGTTATAAAGATATCTTGGCAGGTGAAACAGACATGATTTTTTTCCTCCAGCAGGTTATGGTCTTATGGGGGAATGATGAAAATTAATAAGACAACAAATAAATATATATGGTTAAATATGTTATTAAGATTGTTTAAATGCTTAAAGATTATGAACAGGATGCTAAAAATATATGGTGAAAAGGATAATGCTTGGCAGTTCTCTAGAATTACATCCCAAATTTGTATCTGTTTTGCAGTCTTTTGAATTGGTATTTGATTCACTTTTATTTATTTATTAGTGGTCTGGTGCATGAAATTCATGCACAGGGGAATGTCCTTCAGCCTGGCTTGAACCCGCTCCAGTCTGGGACTCCTAGAGGGATATCCAACTGCAAGGGGGATGCCCCTGTGGGATCAGGCCTAAACCAGCAGTCTGACATCCCTCTCGTTATCCAGGACCACTGGTTCCTAACCACTCACCTTCCTGCCTCCCCAATTACCCTTAACTACTCTGCATGCTGGCCTGCTCACCCCCATTTATCCCCTGTGCTGGCCTGCTCACCCCCAACTGCCCTCCCTGCTGGCCTTATTGCTTCCCAATTCCCTCCCCTTCTGGCCTCATGGCCCCCAATTGCCCTCCCAGGCCAGCCTCATGGCTCCCAATTGCCCTTCTTGGCCAGGCACAGAATGCTTGCCTCATCACCAAGGCAGAAAGCAAGAATTCTGCTAGGCTGTTCACACTGCCTGCTCTCAGCAGCTGACTCCCAGGACTGATGGACTCATGCAGGGCTGAGAGGACTGGGCGCTGCCATCTTATGGCTGTGGACACTTCCATCTCTGTGGTGGAGTGATGGTCAATTTGCATAGTCCTTCTTTATTAGGTAAGATTTGTTTTTCTTAAACCTCACCTGATATTTTTCCATTGATATATATTTTTTAGTGAGAGTGGGAGGGAAGGGAAAGACAGAGAGAAACACATCAATGTGAAACATATTTATTGGTTGCTGCAGCCGAGGAACATGCCCTTGACCAGAATTGAACCTGGGACCCTTCAGACCACGGACCAATGCTCTATCTACTGAGTCAAACTGGCTGGGGCTTGTTTCTCTATTTTTAGCAAACTTCTGCAGTGTTGAGAATTTGTACATACTTCATATCATCATTCCAATTTTTGTATTATTATCACAAAATATACCTGTCTTTCCTATGATTAATATGGATTGTATTGCCTGTTTACATTAAATCTAGAATCAATGTCAATAAACATTTTAGATTGCATAAATGCATATATTTTACTTCTATGTATATGTCCATATCACATTTAGAATCCTTTTCCATCTGTAGGCATTAGAGATATTCGTATTGAGCTACATTTATTAGCTCGCTAATTTGAGATTGCTAAATATTTTGTAGCATCTTTTTTCTTATTAGTGAAATTGATGAATAATAAATTCCTATAAAGACAAAATTGAAGGAATATATAGGTAGATAAACAGATTAATTTTAAGAATATATTTTCAATCCTATATTTTTCTATGAGGTAGCTAAATATAATGGTTCAGCAATGAATTTTAGGATTAAACTGGTTAGGAATGTCATCTTTGTCATTTATTAGCTGAGTGATATCATGCAAGTTATTTGTATTATTTATTTACTTTTATAAATCTTTATTGTTGAAAGATCTTATATGCATACAAAAGGCCTGATGTGTGAAATCATGCAAGAGTAGGCCTTTCTTCCCCAGGCTGCCAGCACTGGCTTCCCTTTGATACCCAGGACCCAGGCTTCCCTCACAGCCTCAGCTTCATCAAGAAGGATGTCTGGAAGAATGTCCGGTCTAATTAGCATATTAGGCTTTTATTATTATAGACTGGAGACCCAGTGCATGAAATTCATAAAGGGGGGTGAGAGAGGGGTGGGGTAGGGGCCCCTCAGCCCAACCTGTACCCTCTTCAATCTGAGAGTCCTTGGGAGATGTCCAACTGCCAGTTTAAGACCCATCCTTTGGACATCCCTCTCGCTATCCAGGATCTCTGGTTCCTAACCACTCACCTTCCTGCCTGCCCTACCCACTCTGCCTCCCATCCTGATCCCCCTAACTGCTCTTCCCTGCTGGCCTGATCCCCCTAAGTTCCCTTCCCTGCCAGCCTGATCCCCTTAACTGCCCTCCCTTGTTGGCCTGGTCACCCCTATAAACTTTTATTTTTTTAATTTTTATCCCCTTCATACACAATTGTATTTGACTTCCTTATTGGCTTATCCCTCTCACACAATTTTTCTCTTTCCTTTATGTAACACTTTTTCCTCCTGACGCATCATTTATAAAGTTTTCTCTCTTCCTTATTTCCTACTTCTGTTCCATCATCCTTTTTCATCTCTTTCTCCCGACCTCCCCACATTCCTTCTTTCCTTTATTTTTACTCCTGACCTTTCTCCCCTTTTCCTTCCATCCCAACTTAATTTTTTTCTTCACTTCCTCCCTCCCCCATTTCTTCTTCCCATTCTCATTTTAAGCTCTATTGGCTCCTCTTTAAACTTTTCTTCCCTCCCTCTTTCTCTCTCATCCTACCTTTCCTATACATTCTTCTCTATTTATTTCCACTGTTTTAATATTTATCTATCCACTTGCCTAATTATTGACTATCATTTTTTTTCTCACTTTTACTTTTAACATCTGTCCCCAGTACACAACTACTTGATTTTCATTATAGCTCCGACAATTCACTTATACACCTTCTTTCCTTCTTTAACTCTGTTCTTTACTGACTCCTGTATAAAGTTCTTCCCTCCCTCCTTTCCTTCTTCCCCATCTTCCCCCCTCCTCCCTCATTCTTTTGACAGGCTAATTAAAAAATCTATGCTTTTCATCCTTAGTACTGACTGCTTTTTCTTTGGGACCTGTAGCCGCCTCTGTTTGGGCACTCGGACCCCTCTCATCCAGGCTTTGAGGTGCCGAGTGATGACACAGCTGTATATTGCCTAATGTGGCCCATGTCTCCATCCTCCAAGTCAGGGGAGTGTCCAGCTGGCCGGGGCCACATCCATTGCAGGGATCACTGCGTTACATGCACATGCATGTGCATTCATGTGTGCATAAGGCTTTTCTTCAGTTGAGTGCTGAAGGGGGGGGGGTGTACGGGGACGCCCTGTGTGTCTGTGGCAGTGGGATTCCTGCATTGTTTACCTGATGGCCTGTCCAGGTCTGGTGCCTCACATTAATGTCCACTCTCTGTTGTCACACCTGGGCCCTTCCTTCGTGTTGGGTCCAAACCCTCTTGATTTGCATGCACGGCCTCTCCCAGGGGTCACTGCTGATGTGCCCACCTCTAGGTTGGCATCTTCTGACTGCGCCCCAAGAATAGGCCTTTTGCTGTGCGGGTGTTGCCCTTCGGCCTCCCTCATTTTAGGGGGGCATTGGTGGCATCCCAGGCAGAATGCTTTCAGACAGGGCCCGGTGTTGCAGGGATGTTTGTTGGGCACATGCGTCTGGGAGAAAAATAGGACTCTGGCACTGGGGGCAGGAAGTGAGTCTCACACAAGTCCTTCTGCTGAATGCGCAGCCTCCTGCTGGTCTGTCAATATGTAAATTGGTCATTAGCGTGACATCATTAGGACAATTTGCATATCACCTCTTTATCATATAGATATGCATTACCTATGGACATGCAAGTTATTTAACTTCTCTGTAATTCTGTTCCTCATCTGTAAAATTAGAATAGCAATAGTGTACTGTTATAGAATTGTTTGGGGTAATAAATGAGTTAATATTTAAGTATTTTATTTTAAATATATATTTTTATAGATTTCAGAGGGAAAGGGAGAAGGAGAGAGAGTTAGAAACATCAATCATGAGAGAGAATCATCAACCAGTTTCCTCCTGCATGCCCCCACCCAGGATTGGGCCTGCAATCTGGGCATGTGCCCTAGACTGGAATCTAATCTGGGACCCTTCAGTCTGTAGGCCAACATTATACCCACTGAACCAAACCAGTTAGGGCAAGAAAGTATTTAAATAGCAGCAAGCATTACAAAAAGCAATACCTAAATGTACAGAATATCATTATAAGAATCCACCTATGCTAATATAATTAATTTCAAATTTAAAAAATATTTTCCTCTTTGTAAACTATCAATATCTCCCAACTTTTTTTAAAAATACATATTTTATTGATTTTTTACAGAGAAGAAGGGAGAGGGATAGATAGAAACATTGATGACAGAAAAACACCGATCAGCTGCCTCCTGCACACCAACCAGGGATGTGCCTGCAACCAAGAAACATGCCCTTGAATGGAATCAAACCTGGGACCTTTCAGTCCGCAGGCTGACGCTCTATCCACTGAGCCCAACCAGTTAGGGCTCTCCCAACTTCTTAAGATAAAATCTTTAATCTAGAATTTACTAATAACTATGCTCATTTGGATTTATTACAGCTAGTCTCAAATAATTACATTATGTATAATATGGAATTTTGTAGAATATATTTGTTTTCTACTATTTACATATTGAAATAAATAATATCCTTCTTGCTTTATCTTATATCCCTGTTAATAATAGCATCTCCTCCCCACTAGTGATCAGTTCATGTGATGCATTCTTCACAGCTGTTACACAGGCTGTAAAGGTTGTCTCACCCTCTCAAATGTATCCCTGACAAGTCCTGATCGTTTAATGTACTGTGACAATTTTTATTTGTCCCATCAAATCTCATAAAAACTCCCTAGTCATAGTCTCCTTTGGTTTGGATAGTTCATGCAGGCATATTTGTAGCAACTGTGATTCTCTTCTCAGCCACTCTGGTCTTGTTGCTTTTAGTTCTTCTACATTAAACACACCTTTTATGATGCCTTATATTCTTTTTAGTTCACACAAATTATTCCCAATTCTCTCAAATATTACTCCAATTTACTGCCAGATGATTATAGCTATTAGTTCTCTCTATCTAATGAAAGTTGAAAATAAGTTACAATGAATGAAAGGAAAAATAGAATATTTATAAAGGTCAATGATGAATGGATTAAAAATACTGGAGTTGATAATTGGATTATGTTTATCTTAATGGACACATAACCATAATAATATGTATATTCAATATTTAAATTGTTGATGATTACTTTAATATTTATATACATGATCTTCAAAATTCTTACCATAAATTCTTACCAATATTTGCTTCACTATTTTAGATGGACAATTTTGTGTTATAAAAATTATATGGAAAAATACTGATGTTAATTTAAACTAGCCAAGTTTCTATGAAAATTGAGATTGTAATTCTTACAAACATAATATAAAAAAACTTTAGATCCAAAGAAATGGAAGCATGGAAGAGATTGATGAATCTCAGAGGGAAGGAGGGTGTTTGGTAAAAGATTAACCAAAGAATTTACATGCATACATACATAATCGTGGACAGATACAATAGTGCAGTAGGCACAGGGTGGGGGCATGGAGTGAAGGAGATTAAAGGATAAGGGAAAAAGGGACATCTGTAATACTTCCAACAATAAAGAGAAATAAAAAGCCCTAGCTGGTTTGCTCAGTGGATAGAGTATTAGCCTGTGGACTGAAGGGTCCTGGGTTCAATTCTGGGTAAGGATACACGCATGGGTTTTGGACTCTAGTAGGGATGTGCAAGAGTCAGTGAATCAATGATTCTTTATCATCATTGATGTTTCTATCTCTCTCTCCCTCTCCCTTCCTTCATGAAATCAATAAAAATATATTTTAAAAAATATAAATAAAAAACTTTATAGATTTATAAATGTTCAGCTAAGGCACAGTTAATTTTCAGATAGTTCAATAAATTTGATATTTGACAAATTTAAAAACACTCATTTTTCAGTACTTCAAACACACATTAGAATTACCTCTATTTGGAAAATTAGTTTAAAATTACACCTCTAAAATAGTGTTCATTCCTTCTAAAACATTCACATATGGTTGTAAGAACTCTGAGGCACACTTTGATCTTTTGGCTCTTCCTTTTATACTATTAGTTCCTTATTTAATGTTATAAAGTAGATTACCTGTGTTTGGTCCAGAACTAGTTCCATACCAATCAGGTACATTGGGTACTACCAAACTGTACGAAAAGGATCCCTATTTATTGTGTTCCTTGTTCATCTAAGAAGCTGTGGAAGTTAAAATTACCACTTATTTACATTATTGAAATCAGGAAAAAAAGAATAAATCTGAAACTAACATATCACTTCACTATTATTTTGTGTTCTAGCAGCTAATTAGGACTTAATTTAAAAGAAATATATGGGTCAAGATCTCATTCAAACTTACTTTTTTAAACAAATTTTATCCACCCATCTACTTATGGGCACTTGGGCTGTTTCCAAATTTTAGCTATTATACATAGCATTGCTAGCAAAGGATTGGTTCCCAAAGAGGTATTGCCCCCACCCCTCCAAATAGATTCGTATAAGGTAGGAAATGCAGAAGGAAGTAAAGGCAGTTTATAGGAACCATTATTGACTTGGTGTCTGGATTTATAAAATCCTATATATCTCGGAGGAAAAGAAAATCTGTTAGCTCAACTAATTTAAGAGCTTAAAAATAACAAGTAAATAGGTACAAATACCTTCAGAGTATTATCAATAAATGGCAAAGGCAAGTTTATGGTTTAAATGATTAGTACAACTGAATTCCTCTTTATGCTGAATGAACAAATCTATTAAAAGCAAAGAAGATAAGAGTTAGTTTATAATTTCAGAGGGGAAAAAGAAACCAATCAAAATTGGATTCATTTGGAAGAAAAAAGATAAACAATGTACTAAAAAGGCAATAGTAATTAAGAAGGCATTTAAGGATCAATACAATAAACTATAATATTGTATGTCTCAGGGTAACCAAATCAGACCTAATTTAGACTTTGAATATTGTAATTAGCAAAAATTTTCACAAATAAGCAAAATCCTTTGGAACTTTTTTTTTTTTTTTTAATTTCTGGAGAGGAAATGTGAAGTCTTGCTGAAGACCATTCAGGAAAGAAACTGTCAGGTCCAGATGGTTATTGAATAGTGCCTCATAAGGAAAAAAAGAAAGACTGGAATTCATTTTCTTTTATCAGTCTTCTACTAATCACTTCTTATTTTAAGAACTTCTGCTTGCCATGAGTGAGACCTGAGGTATTATTATTCAGATGTTATATGGGAATCATTTTGTTTTAGCTTTTACAGAACAAGCTATTATTTGAGTTTGAGGATTTATGATTCTTGCTTTGATTTTGAACTGGAATATGACCTTTTCACAACAAATTTGTTTCACTGCAGGTTGTTCTAATAATCAATAGGCCACAAAACCTTACATAGAACTAGAGGCCTGGTGCACGAAATTTGTGTACTCAAGGGAGAGCCCATAGCCCGGGCTATGCCCACTTGCAGTCTGAGAGTCCTCGAGGGTTGTCCAACTGATGGCTTAGACCTGCTTCCTGTGTACCTAAGCCAGCAGTTAGTCATTCTTAGTACAGCCTCAGAGGCAAGAGAGGCCCCAACTACTGTAGCTGTGCTCACAGCCATGAGCCCAGCTCAGGGCTTCTGGCTGAGTGGCACTCCCCCTGTGGGAGCACACTGACTACCAGGGGGACAGCTCTTGTGTTGAGCATATGCCCCCTGGTGGTCAGTGTGTATCATAGTAATGGGGCATTCTGCCTTTTGGCCAATTTGCATATTAGCCTTTTATTGTATAGGATAATTGCAAGTGTTTTATTTCTAAGGGAATGTTTTACAAAGCAGGTCACTCAAACTTCTTGCAGCAAAGTCATGTGGGACATGGATGCTTGGCCAAATGCAGATTACTACTTCCCTTCCAATGCCATGGACCTCTGAATAACTATTTATGGCCGATATACTGAAAATCTACATTTTTATGTTGAATTTACTGTGTTTACATTAGTTAATAAAATTATATAGGTTTAAGATACACAATTCTCAAATGCATTTTCTATATGTTATACTGTGTGTTCATAATCCTATACATATCTCTTTCTGGAAATCTATATTTTGATAAGCAACACAAACAATTTAAAGACATACTAAGATTTTACAGCCAGCTCTCTAGTCACTTGCCAGGATTTTCCAGCCGTTAAAGTTGGCTCATTTTTCACTTATTGCTTCTAGGTGATTGACCTTCACTCTCAGCACTTGTATCATAATGACAATATATACTGATATTAAGTGAAAATAGGACACGATTGCCTATTCATTAAAAATGGTCCATTCTTATGTAGTTTTGTTTAGTGACTATTTTGAAAGTGTATATAGCTCAAACAACAGATTGAAGAGAAATATTAATGACCTGGTGCATGAAATTTGTGCATGGGATGGGGGGGTGTCCCTCAGCTCAGCCTGCATCTTCTCCAGTATGGGACCCTTCAAGGGATGTCAGACCTAAATGGGCAGTCGGACATTCCTCTCACATCCCAGTACTGCTGGCTCCCAACTGCTCACCTGCCTGCCTTCCTGATTGCCCCTAACCACTTCTGCCTGTCAGCCAGATTACTCCCTAACCATTCCCCTGCCAGCCTGATTGCTCCTAACTAACCTCCCCTGCCAGCCTGGTCACCCCCATCTGCCCTCCCATGCAGATCTGCTCTCCCAACTACCCTCCCCTGCTGACCTGGTAACCCCTAACTCCCTCCCTTATCAGCCTCATTGTCCCTATCTGCTCTCTCCTGCTGGTCTGGTCCCCCCTTTAACTGCCTTATCTGGCAGGCCTGAGTCCCCCTAAACTGTCCTCCCCTGCAGGCCTGTTCACCCCCAATTTCCCTCCTCTTCCAGCACAGTAACACTTTACTGCCCTCCCCTGCAGGCTTGATCACCCACAACTGCCCTCCCTTTTAGGCCTGGTCCTTCACAACTGCCTCCTCTGCTGGTCATCTGGTGGCAGCCATTTTGTGTCCACATCAAGCAGGCATCTTTGACTACATTGGGGAAGCCATCTTGTGCGTTGCAATGACAGTCAATTTGTATATTACTCTTATTAGATTGGATACTTTATATTTATGTCTCATCAGTAAGTCCATTGACCATTTATGGTTAAATAACCCATTTTAAGGCTCTTATCCACTACTAGGAAGTTGGCTATTCCTCTATTTGAGTCAGAATATCATTTTTTATAGAGTTAACTTTCTGAATAATTCTTCCTCCCTTCCTCCTTCTATCCCTCTCTCTCATCCACCTTATCTCTCTCCCTCTCTTCCCTGACAATGCCTTTTTCTTTTTCTCTGCTGAATATAAACAAATATGCACATGTGAAGAAAACAACACTGTTTCAGTATTGGCACATTTATAAGAATTTGAGTATGAAAGCTGATAATCAAATACAAAATGTTTTAATGAATTAAAATAAATTCAATTTTAAAATATAATTTTCTGTACAAAGACTGATGGGAAAATGTTTTTGTGCTTACTCAGCTCTTATAATTCTTCTGTTTGGGGCAGCTAAAAGTTCCTGGTTCAGAAAAACTTCCTGGGATAGATGGTTTCTCATTAATATACAGCAAAGGTAGAAAGTACTTGTTCACTGGTTTTTAATCAGTTTATGACATGGACTGCAAGGCTCCTTCAAAAGGAGATTCTGCTTGACTAATAATACATTAGCAGTAATCCAGTGATCTGTCCATGCATTAAGGATACAATTTACTTTTCTACTGATCAGTTCTTTGCCTAGTAAAACGAATTGTCTAGCTTTGATGGAACTGTCTAACAAAAGAGCTTTGTGGATAAAATTGGCAGACCTTATAGGGTTCTATTTAGTTTGAATACTTAAATTAGAAACTCTTGTATTCAGATTAAAATGGGAAAAGAGCTGATCTAATTGCATGTCCAAGCATATATGTCAAGTCAGGTTTTTCATGAGCATTGAATTCAAACGTGGTTCATAAATGTAGTTAATATATGAGAAGACAAGCAATGCTTCAAGGCTAAAGATATATAAAAAGGTAGGTTCTTCTTACTCTGTCCTTTAGAAAACAATTCTTTTTTTAAAATATATTTTATTGATTTTTTACAGAGAGGAAGGGACTGGGATAGAGAGTTTGAAACATCAATGTGAGAGAGACATCAATCAGCTCCTCCTGCACGCCCCCTACTGGGATGTGCTGTAACCAAAATACATGCCCTTGACCGGAATCCACCCTGGGACCTTTCAATCTGTAGACCGAAGCTCTATCCATTGAGCCCAACTTGTTTTGGCTAGAAAACAATTCTTATATTTGTGCATCAATAATTATGCCTCAATAGCAATTATCAAGCTTATAGATGATTATCACTGACAATAATATTTGAATATATTAACATTTGGGACACATCTTTTAATTTTTTTTTAATTTTAAACACAGCTGTATAGGGGCCTCTTTACAAATAATTCACTGCTTGCCTTTTCTTACTTGTGTGTGTATAAATGTTTCTATACATATACATGGACATGGTTTATTTAAAATAAATTATTAGTTAACATACTCTAAAGTGATGCAATTAAAAGTCTCTTTGGCTCTGGCCAGGTGGCTCAGTTAGTAGGAGTGTTAACCAATACACCAAAAGGTCGTGGGTTTGATTCTTATCGGGGCACATACCTAGATTGCTGGTTCAATTCTTGGTTGTGGGATGCATAAGGAAGTAAATTTATCAATATTTCTCTCTTACATCATCTTTCTCTCTCTGTCTCTCCCTCCCATACTTCTTTCTTTAAAATTAATAAAATTATCCTTAGGTGAGGATTTTTTTAAAGTGGTCCTTCACAGATATGAATAATATAATATTTGTATATGATGAATTTTTGTGAGAAAGTTTCTAAAACTTTAAAATTTAAAATTACCCAACCCCAGCTATTACACTAGTAACAAAATTGATTACTTTTGCACTTTACACTTTGCTTTTAATCTTTAAAGTATGAATTCAATCCATTGTTACAACTGTTAATCAAAACCATTAGAAGAGAGTGCTAAGAATCTATCTATCTATCATCTATCTATCTATCTATCTATCATCATCTATCTACAGTTCTGTGAAACATTTATTATTATGTCACTTTAACCAATGAAAAAAAATCAAATTCAGTCTTAGTGATAATTAGCCAGGAAAAAGGAAAAATAGATTCAAATGTATAATATCCAGGTTTCTTAATCAAATAGGTTGGATATGACATTTTTAATATACTAGGCAAGAAGGAAATAGGAGTCATTAGGGTTAGGGGTGTTATTCAATTTGGCTTTTGATTGAGCTGCCTAAGAGAAGACAAATAAATAATGCATGCTTATTTCTACCAATTTGGGCTGGATTTCTATTTAAAATTATCTTATTGAGATGATGTTACTTTTCCTCTTACATCAAATTATAAATGTTTTTACAAAACATTTACTACAAAATCAAGTTTGTTAATACATCTAATAATTTCATGTGTAGTTATTTGTAATGATCCTATTTTATTTTTACTTATTATTCAGCATAATTATCTGATCCTATTTAAAAATAAGTATTTCCATTTCATGGCATTACTGAGGTTTGCACAGAGATGGAGAGAAGTGGACTAATGCTATCAACCTATTCCAATGTCTAATTTTAATCCTGAGCTTTTCTTTATTATAAAATTGTTATAATATCTACATGTATATAAACCTATGAGTTAGCTTCCATTTTTAATATCAAATTTTACTATTTACATACCTCCAAATAAGGTAAGTATTGCAGTATGTGAGTTTAGATACAAATTAATGTTTCAATAAGCTCATAAATAAAGGGGAAAAGTAAATTCACTTATTGCCTTGGTCAAACGAGATGAGACTTATTGATCATTATGGTAATGGAAATAAACATAACCAAAACTCTTTGCTCTGGATCACTCGACATATCGGCTAAGAATAAAACATGTGTAACAAACTATGAAACAAGGTAGATTATCATGAGCATCATGCAAAAGGCTCTAAATCCAAGTGGTTTTAAATGCCTTGGCACCATCTTCATCTCTGGTTAATTTATATATTCTACAAAAGGACAAAGCTTCAGTAGCTCTGTGTGGCCTAGTCATTTGGGGGCTTTTTTGTCTTTTAGAAATCTTACTTTGTATGGGGCACATTTTCTTCACATAAAGGATCTATTGATGTGGTGATTGAGAATGTTTTTTAGCTTTTTCATGCTAATACAATTCAGATATTTTAATAGAGGAAGAAAACACTGTTGCTCTAAGCGGAATGGCAATAGTAATGTATGCCATGGCGAAACTCGGCTCTCATATTCTTGTTTATTGTTTTTGCCATATGTTATTGCTTATTTATAGTGCAGAATGTTTTAAGGAGAAGCCCATCGTGTCTGTAGCAGTAATGTGTTGCAAATAAAATGGTCATGATTACACTCCTTGGGGAAAATGCAATTGCAGCTTTCTAATTTAACTACCTAAGGTATATATTTGAGTGGTGTTCTTTTTCTACTACATATAAAGTTGAATGACACTTTCATAATAATTAGATGAAAGATTTGTTATGATGCTCTATATAGAAGGTTCAGTAATAATATATGTAAGTAGTAGAACTGAGACCTTGCTTTCCCAGACTTCTTTATAACTATATGAAGTGCTAAGAATACTGCACTATAGTTCTTTACTCCCAAATAAAGAATGCTACCCTGTATTTTTTATGTAGAAAAGAATGACTACTTTTGTAAAAGTTGGCATTGATATACTTTAAATTGGATCAATTATTATAGCTATTGATATATGTTAAGTTGTGTGAATGTGTGTGTATGTGTGTATATATTGTTAACTAACGTTATCTACACTAATAAATGAGAAACATGCAAATTGACCATCAGTTTGGTATGCTCACTAGCCAATCAGGAGTGAGTATGTAAATTAATCCAACAAACATGGCCCCTCCCTCTGTCATTCAGGGCCCCTGGCCAGTGTGGAAATGTGTCGATAGAGCAGAAAGAGGCAGCTCCAGGGCTGGGCCAGAGTGAAAAGGCAGTGCTGGCAGGCAGGGAAAGGAGGGCACATTCTAGCATGAAGCTTCGTGCATCTGGCTTCTAGTATATAACATTTTTGATATTTATATTTATAGAATATTATGAATATTTGATACTTATGTATGAATAATATGAGTAATTATACATATATTTATTTCATTTTACTGAGCTGAAACAAACACTCAAATCTCCTCATTCTCACAGGTCATCTTATTTTGCACTTCTCTCCTTTGATTCCTTCCTTTTCTTCCCTTCTTATTTCTATCTTTTACTACATGCTCTCTCCTCTTTTTTCCTTGTGACTAAAATGAAAATCCTATCATATCACTAGTCTTCTCCAAACCCTATGGTATGCCTAATATCATTGGAAGAGTGTAGATTAATGACAAACAAGTTGGATATTGTTTCTTTAATTTTTAAGTGTGCAGTGCTGGAAAGGCAAGTGTAAATGAATAAGGGCACATACATGTAATCTATTTATATAGAATATGTCATAAATATTACACATTGTCTAATGATAACATAGCTTAGTAGAATTCTTAAATGGTAGCCATTATTTGTCCATAGAAAATAAAATTGTTTAAAGATTAAAACAATAAAATGATACAATTTGTCCTGGCCAGCATGGTTAATGGTTGAGCATAGACCTATGTAGACCTATGAACCAAGAGGTCACAATTCATTTCCCTGTTAGGGCATATGCCTGGATTATAGGATTGAGGCAGCCTATCAATCAATGATTCTCTCTCCTCATTAATGTTTCTATCACTCTCTTCCTTTCCCTTTGTCTCTGAAATATATATATATATATATATATATATATATATATATATATATATGATACAATTTTTAAAAAATGTTAAATATTTTTGTAGAGAGTAGAAATAGAAAAGATGAGCCAGATTGGATATGTGGGCTCAGAAAATAAGTTTTAGAGGCAGAAAAAGAGCTCTTGGAGCTTAGGAGAGAGAAAGGCAAAAGCAGCATGCCTGGAGGGTGAGCCTATGGGGAAGGGAAGGCAAGGGGCTTGCTCCAGAGAAGTAGAAGAGGGGAAGGTGCTGTGGGAACACCCTGAAAAACAAACTTTTTAAAAAAAATTTTCAATTACAGTTGACATACAATATCATATTACTTTCAGGTGTATAACATAGTTGATAGACATTTACATAACTTATGCAATGATCACCCCAGTAAATCTAGTGCCCATCTGAAACCACACATAGTTTTTAGAACATTGACTATATATTCTGTATGCTGTATTTTACATCTCCATGATTATTTGGTAACCACCAATTTGTACTTCTGTTTCACCCATTCCTCTCTCATCTTTTAACCATCAAAATGTTCTTTGTATCTATGAGTTTATTTTTGTTTAGTTTGTTTGTTTTGTTCTTGTAAGTGAAATGATGTTTCACTTAATCATAATGCCCTCTAGGTCCATAATGTTGTTGCAAAAGGTAAGATTTCATTTTTTATGGCTGAGTACTATTTCATTTATATATATATATATATATATATATATATATATATATATATATATATGTGTGTGTGTGTGTGTGTGTGTGTGTGTGTGTGTATGTGGTGTGTGTGTGTGTGTGTGTGTGTGTGTGTGTATATATATATATATATATATATATACACACACACACACACACACACTATTTCTTTATCCAACTATCTGCTGATGAAATCGTAGGTCGCTTCCATAATAATACTGTAATGCATATAGGGATATGTATGCTTTTTTGAATTAGTGTCTTGGGTTTGAAAAGAGTGAGATAAGACAATATAATTTTTCAAAATATAATTCATTAGAAAACTGGATTTTAAAACACTACTTTTTTGGTAACTGAACAATATTTTATAAAGTTAGTTTTAATTATTATATATGTAAAATTAGCTGTAATTAGAAAATGATGTGTATAGAGGTGAAAAAGAAGCAAGTCTCTCTTGATTCTTTATAAAACATTTCAGTAGCCTCCCATGGAAAATATATAGGACTAGTGGTCCTAAAAATAGCCAGGTACTCTCTGGCTAGGCAGCTCTCCTCTGCTCCTAAAAGATCTGCTCTGGTACTCTCTGCTCTGTTCCAGTGGGCTCTGTGCTGTGCTGGTCTGCTCTGATCCATTCTGCCAGTCTGCTCTGGTCCACACTGCTCTCCTAAGCTCTTCTCCAGGAGACATCTTTGGCAGTTCAAGTCAGCCAGAAGTCAGTCTTCAGTCTTCAGTGGAAAGGGAAAATATGCTCTCATAGTCAGAGGCGAGTTGGCATATATGGACACAAATCCCTGCCCTTGGTCCCTAATTAATGTATTCATGCACATGAGGATTCCAAATTCTTGCAGTTTGATTAGTCCAAAAGGCACTGCCCTGATTGGTCAAAATAGACACTGTGGTTAGTAGGAGCTGCCAACTCTGATTAGCTGAGGAATGCCTAATATTGTTGGTTGAAATAAGATTCAAGGAACTCCCTATCAGATGGTAGAATGTGGGCAAGCAGTTCAGTATAGAGGCAGAAGATTTAGTAAAGGCTTTCTCTGAACTGCAGTCTGTGTAGGAGGCCTCTTGGAGATATGGCTCTTAGGCTCTGTTGTTTATTTTAAAATTTGAGCCCATTTAGCCACCAGGAGCCTTTCTTAGTAGGTGCCTTTTTTCTCTCATTCATACATTCAGGGAAAGTATTTAATATGTTAGTTTTTGTATTTTTATTTTTTTAAAGTAGGCAGCTATATTTTTTGGGGGAAAGTCACCTGGTGTTTCTTTAGTATCAAAACTGGACACTGGATAATTACTTGAATAAAATATCATTTTCCTATGAAGCTACACAAAAATTCTTTAAAATTCTTGATTACTGAAAGGCACTATTTAATCATGACACATGATAGCAACGTAATGAGTCCCAGTGTTGGTGAAAGCAGAATTTTCAAATCAGGCTGAGTTTATTATAATAGAAAGGAGGGAAAAGCCTGTGAGATAATTGAATTGTTCTGCCTGTTCATTTTCTACATACAATGTAAATATATGTGGGACTATGACCAAGCACTGGGAACCACTTTATTATATGCTTGAAGACCTGAAGTCAAAGAACTTGTGGAATTTATAAGATCAGATAAAGTGTTAATTTTTTTGGAATTCATATATAAATGATTGTATTGGTGCTAGTATGAGTTTCTGAAAGCATAGCATATATTAAAGTTGCACATTTACCATGGCTTCTCTTTTTCCTATATCCCACATCCCAATCACAACCCACATCTGGTGTTTGTTGAATAATGTAAATTAAACTATACTCAAGATCTCGCTATTCACACTATTTCTACAACTGATCTAACTAGGCCACCATCATCTCATGCTTGGATACTGAAACAACATTTTAACCTGTGTCATTGCTAAACCTTCACTTGTATTCTTGTTTTTCTGTAGTCTGTTCCCCACAGAGACAAGATGATCCTTTTAACATATAAGTTAAATCATGTCACTCCTGCATTCTGTACCCTCCAATGGCTTCCAATCTGACTTAAAATAAATTCCAAAACCATATGATCTTATGCCAGGTACTTCTATAAGCTCTCTGCTATCATTCTCTCTTTGATCAGTTATGAAAGTTTTTGAAGGTCAAAAAATGTTGTTAGCATATAACAATTGGGCCAAACAAATGAAAGATGAATACTGGATAATTAATTTAAAAGGAATTATATATCCTAGCTAATAAAAAAGTAATATGAAAATTGACAATCACTCTAACACACAAGATAGATACCCCCATGTGGACACAAGATGGTTGTGACAAGATGGCCAGCAGGGTAGGGCAGTTGGGAGGTACCAGGCATGCAAGGGAAGGCAGTTGTGGGTGATCAGGCCAGCAGGGGAGGGCAGTTGGGATGGACTAGGCCTGCAAGGGAAGGCAGTTGGGGGTGATCTAGCCTACAGGGGAGGGCAGTTAGGGTTGACCAGGCCAGCAGAGGAGGGAAGTTGGGGACGACTGAGCCTGCAGGGAAGGGCATTTGGGGGGAACCCAGGCCTGCAGGTGAGAGCAGTTGTGGGGGGACCAGGCCTGCAGGGGCGGGCAGTTAGGGGTGATCAGGACTGCAGGATGGCAAGGGAGTAATTAGGCATCAATCAGGCTGTCAGGGTAGTGGTTAGGGGATGATCAGGCTGGCAGGCAGAAGCAGTTAAGATCAATCAAGAAGGCAGGCAGGTGAGCAGTTGAGAGCCAGCAGTCCTGGCTGGCCATTTAGGCCTGATCCTGGTAGAATCGGGCCTAAATGGCCAGTTGGACATTCCTCGAGGGGTCCCACATTGGAGAGGATGCAAGCTGGGCTGAGGGACAGCCCTCCCCCACACATGCACAAATTTGTGCACTGGGCCTCTAGTATTTTTAATAAACATTGGTGCCAGAACTTTTTATTACCTTGTCATGGATATTCTAATTTGGTTGGATAGGTTGTTTCCTTTAAATAATGCTGAAGTTATCATCCTATATAATAAAAGGTTAATATGTCATTTGACCAAAGGGTGGAATGATTGGTTGCTATGATATGTACTGACAACCAGGGTCAGATGCTCAACACATGAGGTATCTCCTGGTGGCGAGTACACTCCCACAGGATGGGTGCTGCTCAGCCAGAAGCCGGGCTCATGGCTGGCGACCACAACAGTGGTGATGGGAGTTTCTACTGCTTCAGTGGCAGCACTAAGGACTCCTTAGGGAGGGGGATATTTGCTGAGGGGTCCTGGACTGTGAGAGTGCACAGGCTGGGCTGAGGGATCCATCCCCTTCAGTGCACAAATGCCATGCACCAGGCCTCTAGTCATTAAATTAAAAGATGCCTGTATCTGTAAAATTTAGGAGAATTTTGATCTTGTGAAAAGTATTGCCGGAGTGCTTCTGGAAAGAAATACTTTGGCAAGGTTCAAGAGGAAATTAAGCATGAAAGTCAGTGGTTCCACTTGCCTGGATTCAATATGTAAGGGCAATCAGATTCCATCCTCTCTTTAGGTTGGGGACAAATGTCCCACTATATTATGTTGCCTTGCCCAATTTAGCACTTTATGGAGGGTTTGTGGATTCGCTTTCCTCTGAAGCATACTGTGTCAACCACTATTGAAGGGAAGATGACAGCCCATTGGTTTGTTGCTGTATGGAAACCCATGTTCCTAGGTCAATGTTTGCTCTATATGTCTTTCATGGGGTATTACTAGAATAAAAAATTCTGCCAATAACAAGTCAAGGATAAAGTTATCAGCAACACACAAACATCTTCTAGAGAGCAAAATTTATAACCATAGATATTGTATCTCATTTCTAATTATACTGTTAAGTTTTATTTTATTTTACTTTTTGACATACTATAGCCAGAAGATTAGATATTTTGTTCACTTACTTACTGGGTCTGGTGATAATATGTTTACTTTTGTAAGAAACTGCCAAAGTATCTTCCAAAGTGGCTGTAACATTTTCACTCCCACCAACAATGAATGAGAATTGCTGTATATCTTCTTTGATTGAGGTGCCTGTTTAGCAGTTTACCTATTTTTTAATCAGGTTGCTCATTTTCTTATTTTTGAGTTTTACCAGTTCTTTGTATATTTTGGATAATATACTTTTATCAGGTGTGTCTTTTGAAAGTATTTTTCTTTCTGTCTATGGCTTGTCTTCTTATTCTCTCAATCATAACCTTTTTCTAACAATGTGGGTGCTATGATTTCCATTTAAAAACAAGGAAAATTACTTAAAGAGTTTTGGAATAACTATATATATTCCCTACCTCAGAGGGCTCTAAGCAAATATGCTGCATAAATAGAATATGCATGTAGGCTTTATTTAAAAAAATTAGTTATTTGTAATAAAGATCATTCTTAAATACATCATGCATATATCCTCTGTATGTAAAGTAAGTTGTATGAAATCATTTAAGGATTTTTTTAAAGTCTTTACTAAGACCAATTTTTTACCTTAAACTTTATTATATGGATGTCTTTAGTGTTTGTTGAAAAGAATAAGTCATTTATTATATAATTAGCATACAAGTGTGGTGTGTATATGTGCATGCTACATATTTGTGTATGTGTAGATCATTGTTGACATTGTGCCCGGTTTTAGCTAGCCTCACAATCAGATTACTTTAATGTGCTGAGGATGAAGAAAATTTAGACAACCAAACTTGGGGATGGAAAACTTTGGTATGATTAATATTTGTTATCTTTAATGAATGAACTTCATAATTTATTATGAATGCTTATGATTTTTGGTTAATTATGTGTTTTAATAGTATTTGTAATAGCTTATTACAAATTGGTCCATGGATGGGGTCGTTAGGCCTAACCCATGATCAGGGCCATTGGCGCAGAGCTGATGGGGGACTTCTGGCTGTGGGGAGGGACCACAGAAAGTTGGCCGGCTGGGGCGAGGGATGGGACCCTGGAAGTTGACCACTGGCCCCAAGGAGAGAGCCAGCCCTTGTCCTCCTAGGAAAGGGGCCATGTCTGCTGACACCAACCCCTGGTTCCCTGTCCCAGCCCAGGGCCTGAAGGATCCAGTGGGGTCAGGAGAGCAGGCTACAGTTACCAGGGTGGGTGCAGAAGAAATGGATGCCAACGCTGCACCACCATGCAGTTTCTAGCCTCCACTTCCTCTTCCCCTTGCTGCCACACCGCCGATCATATGCCCCCTAGTGGTCAATGTGTGTCATAGCGACTGGTCTACCAGTTGTTCTGGTTGTTTGGTCATGATGGTCGCTTAGGCTTTTATGTATATAGAAGTATATAAGTAATTACCAGTTAAATATGGTGTTATTATAAATTAATAGTGTTTGATATTATCTGTGTGTCTATACATAATATATCATTTGCATGAATATACTTAATCACATCGGTATAGATATAATTTATATATTCTCATATTAAAATCATTATTTAAATCAAGGATTAAAATTTTTGAAGAGTATTAAACATGTTACTACTTATAAAATTATACATGCCACATATTAGTATTCTTACTCTTACTGAAGATTTAATGTGAAGGGCAGTAGGGTTATTAAGAATCTTTTAGTGCTATTACCTACCTAGTTACATGATATCACTAAGAAGCACTATAATGGAGCCTGAGGTTGGATAAAAAATGCATTCTTTTGTAAGAGTGAGTTATCATGACCTAGTCCATTATTTTCAGCTGAAGTCTTTGATCTAAGACAGTGGCCTTATAAGATTTCAATTTTGTAATCCTAAACTCCCTTTCATCATGTCTAAGTGAGGTCTGTAATATCTTAGCTGCATCAAAGCAAAAATAAAAAATTCATATACTGTATAATAAAAATTACCAAAAACACCATTAAAATAAGTCTCCTATTGAAAATAATAATGTATTTCAAGAATTATGTAAAGGAGTTAGAAGGGAAGTCTAATTTGTCTTTATCACTTCAGGTACCATGTGTCCTTAGTTAATAGTCCATTAACTGTGCTATCAACTTCGGAAAAACTGCCCCAGTTTTACTGTGTGGGGTTGGCATTGTAACAGCTATATTGGGTCTAGAAATGTTCAATATAAGTTTTTCCATTTGTACAAGGGTAACATTGCATTAGACATGTAAGTCCTTAATCTACATGGGTTTGGTTACAGAAATTAATAAAGTGTTCTGCTAAATAATGAAAAAATAATAATAAAATTGAAGACACATAGTTATAGAATAAAATACAAACTATTATCTTTTTAAGATAAAGCCTTCATATTAAATCTGGAATTTATACTTGACAGTAGTACTTATAAGATAATCAAGTAAATGCTTTTGTAATTATGTGTTAACATGTGAATGTACTTCAAGATGGCATCCCCTCAAAATGGATTATTCTAATTATATAAACTGAATGTTTCTAATTATAAGAATTTTGGATATGATGATAGATAATGTGAGAAACATTTTGATCTCTAAGATTTTGATATGATTTAGTTACACTAAAACTAGGGTGGATATATATTTTATTTTCCTCTTTTGTAAAAAAATATAGACTGTCAATTCTTTCTCTTTATGCTTTATGCTTGAAACTCTTTTCCACTTAGTACTATATAATTAACTAGAGGCCCAGTGCACAAAATTTATGCACAGTGTATGTGTGTCCCTCAGCCCAGCCTGCACCCTCTCTAATCTGGGAGCCCTTAAGGGATGTCTAACTGCCCATTTAGGCCAATTGGGCAGGTAGACATCCCTCTCTCACAATCCAGGACTGCTGACTCCCAACCGCTCTCCTGCCTACCTGCCTGATTGCCCTTAACCATCTCTGCCTGCCTTCCTGATTCCCCTTAACCACTCCCCTGCCAGCCTGATTAACACCTAACTGCTTCCCTGCCAGCTCTATTGCCCCTAACTGCCCTCCCCTGCAGGCCTAATCACCACCAAATGCCCTCCCCTGCAGGCCTGGTCTCTCCCAATGGCCTTTCTTGCTGGCCTGATTGTTCACAACTGCTCTCCCCTGCTAACCATCTTTGACCACATGGGGATGGCCATCTTGTGTATTGGATTGATGGTCAATTTGCATATTACCTCTTTTTTTATAGGATTATCTAACTTTTTTTTACATACATTTGTAGGTAAATAGTGCCATTGAACTTCAACAGTTTATAATCACTGCTGCCATTATGATTTTTCTCTAATATTTTCTGTTTTACAGATGTAGTGCATTATGTTTAGTTCAAAGTGAAATACATAGTATGAGAAGGAATTTCTCTGTTCTAGAAGTTCTTTGGGTAATATAGTGGAAATCGCAATATTGGAATTTCCAAAATATTCTAATATGTAAAATCGATAAGATCATAAATGGATAGTCTTCTAGAAAGTTATTGATATATGGCTTTCTGGTGTATAGCTAGAGTTTTACTCTATACAAGTCCTGACTACCACTTCAGCCAAGGCTGATTTACTTCCTCACAAACTATTGCCCAATTCCCCTGGCTCATGCTTGGGACTTGGGCCATTCACTTAGGTCCCTCTGCATGGTAAGTCTCCCTGTGATATTTCTTCCTTGTGAACCTGTTCTTTTGCTTTTAGTTTTTACTGTGGTTACCTCAGCTTTGCTTACTTAGTAGCTATCGTGAACCATATCTTTCTGAGGGATTTCACATTTCTGTTTTCCACTTATAGATCATTTGAGAATTTGGGCTCTTTGTTTAGTTTGAATCTTAAAAAAAAAAGTTTAGAAATAGAGAAAAGTTAAACAAATATGGTATAGCAAACATAGCTTTATATTTTGAGTTTGGCTTATACATAAATAAACATTAAATGGACCTCACTAATCAATTCAAGCACTATTGGATTTAAGCCCTGACTAGTACTATTAGAAAAGTCTCTGCACTGCCCAAAGGTGGTTAGGTCTAAGTGCTTTCTAAATTTTTGTTCTTCCTCTAAGTATGTACACTTCAGTGTTTCACCCAATAATTTCCCTCTGTAAGAGATTTGTACATAGACTCAAATACGTCTAAAGGAACTTATTAATAATAAATATAAATGTTAAACATATATCTTAGTATATATTAAAAATAAATATATAACTCACAATTCTTTCAGTCTCAATATATTGACAAATAGGATAAAAAGCATACAATTTTCATGACTAGAAAGACAAAGGAGGCAGGGAAAATACTTAAAGAGGTTAACAGACCACTGTGTTTTTAAAATATTTGTAAAAACTTACTATAAAATAGATTTTGTGTTGAAACAAAGGAAGTGCTGTGCAGAGGACACAGAATGAATCTAGGAGCCCTGAGAACTGAGGTATGTGTCAGAAAAACCTTTCAACTGAGGGTTTTAGGAGCCTTTCATTTGAGCTTCCTGTATAAATTTCCGTGGGGAAGTGGGAGACAGGATTTAAAATACAGGATTTGCCCAATTAGTGGAGACTAATAGGAAATGTTCCATATAAAGCAAACCCTAAAGGGCTCCTCTCACAATGAGGGTAAACAAGAAATGAGCCCTTTACTCAAAGAGTTCCTGCAATAAACATACATATATTGACCTTGGCATTGGGTGAAGGGGAAGACACGTCTCCATCTGAGAATTCATAACCACAAGCCAAATTTGATTCACATCAGACCTACATGGAAAAATAATTAAAAGTGGCCTCCTATTGGTGGTATGCAAATAAGACTGGCAAAAGTAAGCTTAAATGTTCTATGAGAATTGCATATTTAACCTAAGCTTCAGAATAGGTAAGCAGAATCAAACAGTGTGGATCTCAATAAACAGGAAAATAACACCCACATCCAGACATATAAGTAAATCAAAATAAAAATAAAAAGAGAAGATCTAAATAGCAGCCAGAAAAAACAAGCAACATTCATTCAAATGACTGATATTCTATTAAATGATCTTTAAACACTTTTTTACCATAGAAATTGAAAGACAGTGGAAGGGTATCTTACTGTGCTCAGCAAAATAGACACACACACAAATTATCAATCTAGAAATCTGTCCTAATAGTATCCAGTAAACATTTCTTTCAGGAACAGAGGCAAAATAAACATAAACAAAAATTAAGTTTACCACCAACAGACCCTTTGTAAATGAAATTTTAAATATGTAATTTAGGTAGAATAAATATCCCAGATGGAAGAGCTAACATGAAAAACATCTTGGTAAGTAAAGACATTTGTAAATATTGTGTCTAAATGTAAATAAATGTGCACTATATTCTAAGCATATGCAAAACAACAGGAGTAGCAGTAATCACAATGCCTCACTTATGGGGAATGAAGCACTGTAGATAAAAATTCTGTACAAAATGTAAATGTAATTTTGATGGAAAGTATTTGGCATTAAAATTATCTGTTTCTTTATATTGTTCACAAAAAGTTAAAGCTATGAGTATTAAATTAGCAAAGATTAACATTAAGAGATTAGACAGGGAGAATATACTTTTTAAATATACAGAGAGGAAAATGAAAAAAAAAAGAAAATATTAATCAAAAGAAGTCAAGAAAGGGAGGAAATCCATATGGATCTAGTTTTAAAGTTTATACATTTTATACCACTGCTTGAAGATACCCCAAACTCTAGGATATATTATGCCTAACATTCTTAAGCTAAAATACTGAAAAACTAGTAAGAAATGTTTTGATTAGTTGATATTTCATTCAAGCAAATAAGAGCATATAAGAAACCGATAGTTTTTACAATCCTATATAATAAAGGGGTAATATGCAAATTTACCCTCACAAGATATCTGTCTATGACCAGCCCGGCAGGTGGGATTGTGAGGGATGACCAAAGACTGAACAGCAGGCTATGTGGGGTGACCAGGCTGGCAGAGGGGTTGGGGGAAGGTGGGGGCTGATCAGGCTAGCAGGCAGGTGAGCGATTCAGATCTAGCAGTCCAGGATTGTGAGAAGAATGTCCGACTGCTGGTCATCAGGCTTAAACCAGCAGTCAGACATCCCCCAAAGGGTCCCAGATTGAAGAGGGTGCAGGCTGGGCTGAGAGGACACCCCCCCATGCATGAATTTCATGCACAAGGTCTCTAGTGTAAAAAATAAAACCAATGCCTGATTAACCTTCCCAATTTTTTTCCAATAAGAGTTTAATATGAATTAGGTGTTATCAAATTTTATATTTTTTTCAGATCTAGAGCACCTCTTAGAAATAAATATTATCTTATTTTACAGAGGAGTAAATTGAAGTTCAATGAAATAACTGGTCCAAATTCCAATGGTAGAAAAATCAAGATTCAAACCCTTCAGAGCAAGTTGTATTCATTACTTTCATTACTTTGCCACTGTAATATAAGAGAGAGGAGATTGTTTTAACTGGCTTGCAAATCTTTATTCAGACAACGTAATTTGAAAATGGTAGTTCTGAGAGGAGAAACACTTAAGCATAAAGACAGAGATTGTGCTGGCATCATGATGAGCATACTGGATATTTCATTTCTGCTGTATTAAGTCAGCTAGTACAGCAGCCCTGACAAACCAAAGCTTTGTTGTTCCCAAATTGTCTCTCTTTTCCTCCCAGCTCTAGCTATTTCTTACCACGTGAAAGCTTCCACTTTCTACATAAGGTAAACACAAATTCAAGAAGGTTGAAAAGGGCTCCAACTATACACACTTTCTCTATCCCAAGAAGCTCTATATAATCATTTTATGAATAAAAATAATTGTCAATATCAAGTAATTATATATCTTGAGTAAAGTGAAATATTTATATTTATATAGGAAAAATATTTAAGGGACCAATATTTTGAAAAATCATACATTGGCAATATATAAATTTCTTGTTGAAATGAATGATTTTGGCAGAATTGCCAAGTAGTAGAATTTATACAATGATAATAGTTGTAGAGTATTAAAATGTGAATGTATTTCACTGATATAATTTTTTTAGCAGACAATGGTTAAAATTAAGGCAACATTGGTTCCACAATAAAACATCCATTTTGTAAAACTAGCATTTACTGTGTTTGGAAACTCATGATATGGGTTTGGGGAAAAGCAACTTTATATTTTACTAAAAGGGACTATTATCTAAGAACAATCATTTAAAGCTTCTGATTTGGCAGTGATCCAATGGTATGATAGACAAAGGAAGTCGGGCTTTTCAAGCTTTTTAATTTAGAAAAATAGATTTTTTTCATTTTCTTCTCCTTTCAATTTTCTGTAATATGTTTAAAAGAGAATATAGGATTAATGTTGTAAGGCGAGAACGCAAAGATCAGCTATCACATCCATCAACCACAGTTGCCTAGAGCACCTTCTGCTTCCTTTATGAAGAAAAATATTTTCTTGCATTCAACCTGCTCATTCTAGAATCATCTCCATTGTAACAGGTACAGATGAAAAGCTGCTTTCCTAACAGTCCTGGAGTTACAAATTCAATTTGACTTTAGTGATTGTTGTTGTTTTTTTTTATGTAAATCAACAAAGCCCAGAGCTTTCAGTGTGACTGGTCTGATTAAGTATGAGCCCATGATTTTACATGTTGCACTTTGTCGTCAAGATGCCATTAGAATCCTCATGGTATAATTTCCCTATATAAAAATCCCTAGAATCCTGTCACACAGGCCTGCAAAGGCATTCTAGACTACTTGGTCTGAGAAATGCCTACCTCAGGATTCCCTGAGGATTTAGTTTAAAATTGCAAATTTCTTAAACCTACCAACTCAAATCTCTCTTGTGTGGGAACCCATGTTTTAACAAGCTTCTCTATAATTCTTATTGATACAGATATTTGAGAACCCGAATTCTAAATGTTTGAAGAAAGTTGAAGGTAGCTTATTCTATGCACAAATGAACTTGAAAGTCTGGAAGGCTCAGGTTTTGTCCTAGAGCAGGTATTTTCAACCCTTTTCATCTCATGGCACACCTAAACTAATGACTAAAATTCTGCAGCACCAAAACCTGTATTACATTTTTTGCCGATCTGACAAAAAGTAGGTATATTTTTTATTTCATTCACACTGGATAACTAGTTGTGTAGGATACTGTCATTTTTTTTAATCTGACAATCTAAGGAAAAAGAGGTCAGTGTCCATGATTAAATAGTCAGATATTGCATATTTTAAAAAGTCTTGCAGCATCCCAGTTAAAATCACTGTCCTAGAGCAAATTACAATTAGCTCTGGTGGCCTACTAGCAATGTGACCCTTAGTGCAATGCTTGAGCTCTCTGAGCCCGTTATTTTATGTGTAAAATGGGGATAATACATGTTTTGCAAGATTGTATCTAGGATTCAGGAAGCAAATACTATATATAGGTAGTACCCTGAGTTGTTTATGAGTTAAATGTGGGGCTTATTATTTACTTCTGTATGTGGTTTCTTCAGAACCTATGCTTATCAGAGTAGTAATATAACCTATTCTCTCTATTGTTATACAGCTTCCTATCGTTTCTAGTTATAAAGATGCTCAGTGTGTGGTGTTAAAAATGAATCTCTTTCCATGTTTGCCTGCTCATAGTCTCATTTGAAGAAAGATATATGTAAACATAATAGTCTTCTTTTATTTTTTTTTATTTTTTTGCAAATGCTAGGAAGGATTTGAGCCTATCCTGTCACTAAGACAACTAATTACACGATTGCATGCTGCAATTACAATTAAAGATTTTCAGCAGATAACAGGCATGTTCACTGCATTCTCATTACCTGGTATTTCCTTGCCAACACTCAGGAGTATCATGATTTTGATGAAACAAAAACAACTCAAGGAGCTATATTTGCTCAGCAGCATCAACAGAATC
Organism: Lasiurus borealis; assembly: GCA_004026805.1. Lineage (NCBI taxonomy): Eukaryota > Metazoa > Chordata > Mammalia > Chiroptera > Vespertilionidae > Lasiurus > Lasiurus borealis. The sequence goes on along the minus strand of PVJN01010184.1, from coordinate 15,821 downwards.
GTTCAGGGAGCCCATTGCAATTCCCTTCTGCCCCATTGCATTTTTCCACCAAGCTATTTAAAGCTACAGTGCTTGTTATTACCTCAAAGAACATGTTGGCTGCCAAAACCATTAGTAAATTCTGCTGATCTAGCATTGTCTGTGTGAAGCCTCACATCCTGTTAGGTACATAGAGCTTTTTCTTTTTTTCTCTCTCTCTTCTTCTTCTTCTTTTTTTTTTTTTAGCAGTAAGCCAGTTGGATTTGGTCTTAAGTTGACTCAGACCAGATCAGTCAGTTCAAATCACTTTGTGCCACCAGTGCCAGACATATAATGCGCTTGCCCTAAGTATACATTATTTACAGCAGCCTCTTAGCAATAGCAGAATCAGACAGATGGCCCAGGGCCAAAGGACATCCCCTTAATATTTGCCCCTTTTTGACTTATTGATGCCTCAGCTCACCCCTCAGTTTCCCATCGCCATAAATGTCATCAAGACCAATCACCATTTTGATGCTTGGTCCATTTTAAACCATCCCTTTCAAGTAACTGCCTAATGCTGGAATAAGAACTTTTCAATGGTTAGGAGCTTGATACCTCCCAAGGACTCACTTTCTGTGTGAATATGTTTAATGATTTTAAAAGTACATCTTCATTGTATCAATTATGACAAGTTCTAATTCTACTTCAAGTAAGAGAAAACCTGATCTAAACTGTCTCCAGCGAAACAGTGATTTATTGCTTCGACTAAATGAAAAGTGCAAAGGCTGCAGGCATGGCAGAATATAGAGATTAAAAACAATGTCATTGGACGTTTATTCCTCTCTCCTGGTCTCAGTTCTGCCTCATTGCTTACAGACAGGCTTTCTACCCTAAATTCATAGAGTAGCCGCACATGCCCTAGAAGCTCACATTAGCTCAGCTTCAAAAACCATAGGAAACAGTGCCAGCCACTGTTTGAGCATTACTAGCAAAGTTCATATTAACCTTCATTGGTTATAGTTAGGTTGCATGCACCTCACTAAACCCATCATTCTGGAGAAATAGCGTGCTGTGATTTATTTTGACAAAGACCACATAACTGCCTTTAAACCAACGTTTGGTTATCCTTACACCATGAGGACTGAGAGTGTTGGGACAGGTCTGTAAGAAGAAATCAAGGTTTGGTTACCAAGAAAAAAGCAAACAAATAATAGAAATAAATGTTTTTGTCATTATAGTCAAAGAAATTACCTATAGGTTCCTATCATTAAGCCATAATTGATTCCTCATATTCTTCAGAACAAAACCATTTCTCTTTTCTGTGCAACCTGTCAATTCTTATTTTAAAACATATATATTTTTATTGATTTCTGAGAGGAAGGGTGTGGGATAGAGAGGTGGAAATATCAGTGATGAGAGGATCGGCTGCCTTCTTCAGGCCTCCTACTGGGGATGGAGCCCACAACCAGGCATGTGACCTTGACCAGAATCGAACCCAGGACCCTTCAGTCTGTAGGCCGATGCTCTGTCCACTGAACCAAATCAGCTAGGGCAGCAACCTGTTGATTCTTGAAGAAACAATGACATACTTTTTCCAAGCTGTAATAAATTTAGGATGAGTATTAATGCAATGGGATCCCTTAAGTTTTAATGCAAATTTAAATAGAATAAACAAAGGTTTGGTATATAAAACAATGGATCTAATGTTCAGAAGCATACAAAATTCTTTGATAGAGCATTGAAAAAGTAAAATGCCCACGTGTAAACCACACCTGATATATTACCCCAGGATTTGGAAGGATTCTTTATAATATTTCTCTTGCATAATTTTATTTACTAAACACTGATTTCTGTAGAATGAGAGAAGTTATATATGTGTTATTCTCTGTCTGGCCAGAGACAAGCAAAGCAAGTTTCCCTCGTATACTAAATGTCATATTTCTGAGTGACAAAGTAAATACAGCCTGTTCATAGGGAAATGAACATGATGAAACTGTGCCTTTTGAGAAATGTAAGTAACTTACTACATGGTTAAGAACAGACAGAAGCTAGCCAGGCTGGTGTGGTTCAGTGGTTAAGCATTATCCTATGAACCAGGAGGTCCCAGTTCATTCCAGGGCATATGCCCAGGAGGCGGTCTTGATCCCTGCTAGGGGGTGTGCAGAACCAAGCCAGTCAATGGTTCTCTCTCACCATTGATGTTTCTATCTCCCTCTCCCCTCCTCTCTGAAATCAATAAAATATATATTTTAAAAAAGAATATGAGGGAACATGACAGGGGGAAGGCGAAGCTGGGGTAAGTTCAATGAGGGGAAAAAAAGAAGATATATGTACTACCACATGTAATACTTTAAACAATTTTAAAAAAGAATAGACAGAAGCTAGGAGGGGAAAAAACATCCTATGAGTCATTTCAGAAATTTTTTTGGTATCTATCCATTCTTTCAAAAAAATATTTACTGATTAAAAATAATATACTAGGCTCTTAGCTGGGTGTTAGGATTGAAATGATGAGTAAAAACAGTCATGGAGTCTGCTCTCATGGACCTTACAGAACCCAAAGTGGTTTAATAATTAGGAAATAATTAACTCCTAAAACTTTTAGTATACACGTAGGAAAGGATTTGAGTTTAAATAATTAAATGACTCATTGATTATCAGTAAGTAGCCAGAACCTTCTGTCTCTCTCTTCAGCCACATTTGGTGTTGGCTTCCTCTTCAAGCCAGTTACAATTAGTCTACAGTATTTTCAGAGACTATATCAAAAAATTTGAGACTATTTCCTCAAAATCTCCAGAGGGAAAAAAAAAAAGAAAACCTCCTCTCCTTTTGTTCCCATCACAGAAGTGAAGACAAATTTCCTAGAAGGCATATAAATATTCTTGCATTCATCACTGAGAAACAGAGAAGGAATTTTTATGATTGCCCTATACTATTTTTAGATTATATGGATGTTGAAAATCAACTGAAATGTCTGCTACAGACATTAATCAATAAATTGTTGAGACAAATAAAAAAATTACAAATGTGAAGGTGTCCTACACTATCTTAGAAAGCCTTTACAAGGAAAATGTGACATCTGGAAAGATTGTCCTGGGAAAGCTTAAGTGGAGACCAAGAAAGAGAGTAATGTTTCAGTGAGTAAGGAGCAGACAGAGAAGTGTTCCATGCAGAGAGAACATGTGAAACACGTACTGTGGCTGGACAATGAAGTGTCAGAGACCACTGACAGGTCACAGAAATATCACTCCTTCCAGAAATGGGACATGAAAATGGATAAGGGAAGAAAAATGAATTTTTTTCCAAGTGAAAGATGATAATATTTTGACTTGTGTTTTGGTGATGAAAATGTAAAGAAATGGACTGATGTGTCTTTAGAAGCCAAACCTGACTTGAGATATATTGGACCTGGTTTCGGGAGTTTTCAGAGAGCAAGGAAACAGATGCTGGGACAATGACTTCTGAGTTTGGGATTTGCTGAAGTAACTTGTAGTCAAGGGAAAGTGGGCCATGTTGATTGACGGTAGAGTAAGAAGTTATAAAGTATAAGGAAAGAAGTAGCACCAAGGCTGACAGGATACAGAAGTATTTGGTCAATGCTTCTTAAATCTGCCAGTGATCCCAAAGTCTGGAGAATGTCTTCTCTGAAAACATAGCCAAGCAGCTCATCACTGTTCCCAGAATACAATGAATTTGGGTAAATAATCTCTCTTGGCCCAAATGAAAATATCAAGTGTCTACACAAGAGCTGTTTCCATGCAAAGCACAGGGCCCTATAATTAAGTGTGGGAATACTCAGTAAAGGAAACATGAGCTACCCTGAGGCACTCAGCCAGAAACACAAAACAAAACTTCTTTTTAAAATATTTTTTGTTAATCCTCACCTGAGTATATTTTTTACATTTTTAGAGAGTGTGGAAAGGAGGGGGAAAGACAGAGAAACATGGATTCAGATTTGAGAGAGACACATTGATTGGTTACCTCCCACAAGCACCTGACCAGGGTAGGGGATCAAGTAAGTATGTGCACTTGTCCAAAATCAAACCAGTGATCCTTTAGTCTATGGGCTGACACTCTATTCATGGATAAAACTAAGGGGGGAAATCTCTTTAGTAGGCTACATGCTATTTCATCATTGGTAAGAATCTTTCATTAGCAAAATGCTAGAAGGTATATTGTAACACATAGTAGTTCCTCAATATATGGTTTGAAAGCATAAATCCTTCAAATATAAAGATTTTTTCTCTCTCATTTTCTGTTGATTACTATCTTGAAGAAAGAAAATACTGTATTCCAATTTCCATGGCTACAGATGCCATACGTATCTAAAGGTAGATAAGCAATGTTTAGTTGATCTAATCCATTCTTAAAAAAAAAAAAAAAACTGTACTAAGAGTGTGTTCTCTTGTTCAGACACAAAATACCATTCACTCAATATATTGTTAAACATCAAATGCTATGTAATCCGTGTATTCATCCGTTTCGCTTTTCTCCACTTGATTTTAAATCTTCTCTTTTTATCCTACAGCGTTACACAGCCTCCTCTTAACTAGTTATCTCACAATGCAGCTAACATTCAAAATAGCTCAAGTACTCAACATAAAAGTAACTCGTAATCCACTCTGTGGGAACTGGTACTTATAGTTCCCATTTACACAGTGGGAAGATATTCACTGCACTTTACACCTATTCAAATAATGGTATGTATGCAGCACGTGTAGAAGTCTACTCTAAAATAAAATATAATTTTGAGATTTTAAAATTGACTCCCTTTTAGATTATATCTTTTGACCAAATAAGAAACTATTGCTGTGAAAGATATTTTATTATGTTTTATATTTTGGTGGTTGTATTATGAAACATGGATTTTATATCTGGGACAGATGATTAAGAATTTATTTCCTTCCTCTTATGGTAAAGCAAATGTGCAAATTTAAATAATTGCTAAATTGATTATTCAAACAATCATAGCACACACACTTATTTGATGTCATAAATGATCAAATTAATATTTTCATTACCATTGTTTTCATCCTTTTTTTGTTTGTTTGCTTTTTTGTTTGTTTGTTTTCAGTCATTATTTCTTCAAATAGCTTTTCAGTATTGTTTTCATCCTTTGCTTAAGCTCCCTAGTCGCTCAGATATTTCTAGCATTGAAATTATTACCAATCATCCCCTTGTCATTTCATTTTTTACAAGAAAATAAAGGTATGTTAAAGCATCAGAAGAAGGTTAACCAGTGAGCTTTAGAATTTTTCAAAATAAAGAGTATCTTCTCTCTATGCTGAAGCCATATTGAATTTTAGATATTTTTTCCCTCTCTTTCTTTTCATTTTATCTTGTCAAACCCTAACATTCAGTGTACTAAGAGAAACCATTTGTGAGTAGTTTGAGTCTTCCAAAGTAGCAAGCAATTTTTGTACCTGGGACTATTGTTACATTTGCTCAACAAATACTATACACCAATCATTATTCTTAGCACCAGAGACTGGGAGTGAACCTCTACAAAAAAACAAAACAAAACAAAACAAAAAACCTTACTAAAATAATCCTTATTTTCCATTAGTTTATCTCATAGTTTTTCTAGTCACTATCTCTCCAAATTCACATTCCCTAATCAAGCTCTTTTGTCTTATCACATCCTCATAGTTTCTTGTTTCTTGTTAAAATATGTATATACCTTTTTGGGCCCCACAGCTTCTTTGGGTCTCCATTTCCCTTGTAGACTCTCAAATAGAAGTGTTAAATAAAATGTGTACAGTTTTTCTCCTGTCAATATGTTTTATATCAGCTTAATTTTTTGGCCCAGCCACAGAACCAAGAAGGATAAAATGAATATTTTTTTCTTCCATCCAAATATATTTTGATGATATCTATGGATATAGCTCAAACTTCCAGCAAAATCTGATATTGCATTGCCTTGCCGTTGACCATAACCTTTCTTTCTATTTTTATTTTTTTTCCTACCTTTTGAGCCAGTTTATATTTCCCAAGGACTCCCTCTGTTCCTTGGCTCTTCTTCTCTCTTAAATGTTTTCCTTCCTTTAAACCTAACAATTTATTCTCACTCATCAACACCTTGCTCAAAATCACATCTCCTGGGAAGTCTTCCACAACCTTTTCATCTCCCATAGTGACACATTCATATCTTCATCTGTTTTGTACCTATACATCTGTCCCCATTACAGTTTAGCAGACATCCTTGTGAGCCTCCTGATGAAATCTTTGAGGTGAGGGCTTCCATCTCACACAGTGGTTGGTGAGCTCCAATCATAACAAGATGTATGTCAAAGCAAAACATGAGGCAAGCCAGCATTTTTTGTCAGAATGTTAATTTGTTCCTAGTATCTTTTAGGGAGGAATGATTGACTTGCCATGTTTTGAGAAATTCACTTTACTGTTATAACAAACTCTATTTCTATTATAAACTTCAGTTTTTATATCATTTTGATGAGCTGCTTGCAGAGTAGTTCCACTGACAGAATTGGACAGTTATTGTGGTGTCATAATTTATTCTTTCCAATTGCTTATAGTTTCCAATAATTAAAAATTTGGTTTAACTGCCCAGCAACTGGCTGGATCTGGCTGTTTGTTTTTGTGGTATAAATGAGGCTCTTTTTTATTTTCTTATTGTAGAATAATGTTCCCTGCTAATTTTAGATTATAGTGTTTATGCTTCACTGTGTCTAGCATCGTCAACACAGTTAGAAGAAGATGCGCTTAGAATACAAAGATGAAGACTTGCTCCTTTGGCTCTGTTACCTAAAACTGCTTGTGTCTGCATTGGGTTAGGGATGAGGCTGAACCTACATAGCTTGCACTTAATTTCATAATATAAGTCTAAACCAGCTGAATGTTACGGACTATTTTAAAAAATAAGGGGGAAAAAAACTATAATTGAAATAAGGAATGCTGCCTAGAGAACCCAGCCAAGGGAAAGTATTACATTCTGCTTTGAAAGCTAAGGCTACTTAATTGCTTGCTATGACATGCACTGACCATGAGGGGGCAGATGCTCCAACCAGTAATTAGCTTGCGCTGGGGTCTGCCAATCAGGACTGAGTTAGACTGGCCAGACATACCCTAGAGCCCTCCCACAGTTATTCCCAGGCTGTCCCTCTCTGTCCCCTATCATACACGGGTGGGGTCCCTTAGCCTTTTCTCAATCCAAAAACCCCTCAGGAGATGTCAGAGAGCTGATCCCGCAGGCCAGGTGCATGGATTTGTGCACCAGGCCTCTAGTAGAAAATAAAAATGATTATATATTATATATCTATGTCTACTCCTGTATTTTTCTCTCTTTAATAATTTATTTTCAAATTATTCCACTTTAAGTCCTTACTTTTAACCCACAATTATTGAACACTTTTTACATATAACTATACATATTTTAGACTCTGAAGATAAAATTGTACAAAGTCTCATTCCTGACCTTAAAAAGTATATGTACAGTCTTATTGAAGACAAGAGACATATATGAAAATAAGCACAATAAAATGCAACATGTGAATATTATAAAACAAGTTTATTGAAAAGTCTCTACTGTCTGGAGTATGATAGTGAAGTATCTTTATTTTCCAGTCACTGTCTTCCTCTCAGATTTTATATACTGACTTCCTGTTTTTTTCAACAGTTTTTTTTTAAATGGCTTTTTTCTTTGATTTCATAAATTGTTATCCACTTTGGGTGAATAAAAGTGTTTATTTTAGTGTCCAAGCCTAATCCTGGTGCATTTAAAAATTCCATGGTCCATTCATGTCTTCTCTCCTGTCCTTTCTCATGGCAGACCAGTGTTCAAGTTTCCGTGACTTAAAGCAGAAGGTCTGGAGAAAGCGGGTATGGGCTGCATCTTAGACTCCTTTGTCCCTTGCCTTCTCTTCTCTGTTAAATGAGTGCTGGGGGTTAGGAGGAGGGAGATACAGAGAAAGAACAAGGATAAGGATAAATCCTTCTTCTTCACTATCCTAAACAAATGCAACAGCAAGTAGTTATGACCCAAATGAAAATGAATGGATACTTCCAACCTGTTCCCATGAAAGGAGCCCACCTCCATTCAGTTCCCTTCAGAATTAGTGAGTCCTATAAGAAACCAGCCATGGCTTCTGTGTCTGGATAACCTGCTGGTGGCACCTCCCCAGCTGCTTAGTTTCTTCTGGAAAGATGGGCACCCCTGAATCCAGCCTCCTCCTTGAATAACTCTCAGATTTAGGGACACAAAGGAGCAGTCTTCCCCGCTTTCCCCAAACTAGAAACTAAAGTCAGACAGGACCACTGCATAATTAGACATTTACTGAGGAGCAGAAGGCTATCTTCTTGGAAATTTGGGAATTGTGCTGAATGATTTTCTCAAAGTGCTCTCCTTCCAATACTATGAATATGGGAAGCAGCCCATTTTTCCCCTTAAAAGGCATTTTCTTCTTTCCTTTAGCCTCTCTGTCAGCTGGCATAGGGAGGGGACCAGGGATAGGGCATGTGTAGGAGATGTGTGCTAGAGCCAGTTCCCTCATCTGTCACCTCATGGTAAGCCTTTTGCAAAGTTGGCTGTCCCAGAATTAGGGACTCTTGGGACATAAATTGTAAATTATTCTGTCATTTTAAATTTTCATTTATAGATCTTCACTGAAAGTAGAAAGGTCTCTGAAAATTTCAATCAGCAACATCCTAGTACTAGTGCAGTAATAAAGATGCAAAGGAAGTTCTTTCAAAAAAATGTTTAAGCGGATGCTTCCATTTAAAGGAACTAAAGAAACCACTCTGAATTATGTTAAGGAAGTGACATTTAAGGTAGTTCACCTCATGCATATATAGTTTTTAAAGTTTAAATAAGTAAGTAAATTTAGTTAAATATGCATACGGATACATACAGTTATATAAAAGTAAATAAAATTATATCTATTTTTATCCATAAAAATCTACCTATACATATCTATCTATCTCTACATATCTGCATCCATGCAGTTATTTATAAATGTGTGTAAATTTTATAAAGCAACTATATAATACTGGAAAACTCTGGGAAGATAGTTACTAAATTATTATCAGCATTTACCTCTTTAGTGGAGATTGATAATAGGCTGTAGGAATTGGGAACTTTTGTTTCTTTCAGTATTTTTAAGAAAGACAGAAATGTTTATTTTCTGTCCTTAAAAATTGTTCAGAATAAAATATCTTCAGAATAACAGCATTTTTGTCTCTTTTTTTATTATGTGTTAATAAATTTATTTTCTATTTTTAAATTAATTAATATGTTGTCTTTGTCACATATTTTTTAATGTAATTAGTGGTTGTTTCTCTCTATCCAAAATATCTTTTCCTTCTAATGTCTCTTGGAAACTTCCCCCTCTGACAGGGTCTCTTGCAACATCTATTTAAAGAAATAGGTGGGCTTTTATTTTTAACAACTATACATAAAAATTTAAGTTTTACTTATTAAAATTAATTTTGTTTTTCACTTCTCTAACAGTTATCCATCCTCCAATCCCATTTACTGAGAAGAGCGGAATAAACTGTGAATTTCTGCTGTTGCAAAATGGTGCTTACTTTTTAGAGAAAAACTCTATCAACCTAATTCAAATTGATTTCATTTGTCTCTAGCTATTTTATCACAGCAACAAATAATACATTATTAACATAAATAAGTTGAATACAAATAAATCAAGCAGAGGAATGGGCTAAAAGTCTGCAAAAAACCTCAGTATTTATTCTGTAAAGGGGAATTTAATTTTTCTTGAATTGTGGAAAGTTCCTGAGGCTTATACTATTCCCCAGTTATCCTGAAATTAATAAATTTAATATTAAATTAACACTCATTTTTGACAACTTTATGTCATTCAACTTTTCTCCCATTGATTTCTCTATTCCCTCCACCAACTTCAGTATAGTTATGATTTTATAGAGAAATTAATGGATTTGTAGTAAGAGAGTCAGAACTTATGTCACCATGGGCACTTATAGGATTAGTTTCAGGCAAGTGTTTTTATTTTACTTCTCAAAATCTATTCTCATTTTGTTATCAGTGAAGCAGCACTAGAATGTTACTGGTGATTGGACCTTGGTTCAACACCCTAGGTACTTGAGTCCTGGCTAAGAAAGAATTCAAAGTAAGACTCAAATACAAGCCAAAGTTTATTTAGAAAGTCACAGAGATAGAAAGAGGTGAGCCAGCTGGGCTGGTGGGCTCAGGAAACAAGTTGCAGAGGCAAAAGAAGGGCCTTTGAAACTTAGGAGAAATAAAGCAAGTATCTATGCATCGGAGGGAAGGAGATGAGAAAAGGCTTGGGTGTGATACAGAGCATGTACTTGGGAGAAAAGGGTTTGTAGTAAGGTGATGGTGAGCGCGTGCACACGCAGGCACGCACACGTGTGTGTGTGTGTGTGTGTGTGTGTGTGTGTGTGAGAGAGAGAGAGAGAGAGAGAGAGAGAGAGAGAGAGAGAGAGAGAGAGAGAGAGAGAGAGAGATTGAGAGATTAACGATTAACAAACTCTGGGTCCTACTCATTCATTTACCTGTGGTTACTATTGTGCTACAAAGACAGAATTGAGTATCAGAGACAAAACATTATATGGTCCACAAACCTGAGCATTTTACTGTCAATCTCTTCACAGAAAAAGTCTGTTGACCTTTGCTCTAGAGAAAATTCTCTCCACCAATGTTCATTGGAGTGCTGGCTCTCTAAGCAAGCCAGCAACGTATTAAAGTTGGCTCTGCTCTTTCTATAATTGACTGTCCTTTGCGTTTTTTCACATAGAACCTGCCCTCCTTTTTGTGTGTGAAGAAACTTTCCAAGTGGCCTTGAAGTTCTGTCTCTCTTAGTTACTATGGCCCACACCATTTGTGCAAAACTGAAGAATTGCCTGTAGCCACCAAACGGTGACAAGGCTTCGACTCTGAACCTTTATATTTTTAGATATCTCTTGTTTTCCTTCCTGCTGGTTCCTTTCCCAATAGTTACTTATCTATCTAAGTACAAACTTATTTAAGGGCCTTATTAATTTAGAGAATGCAGTGTGGCAGTGGGGGCTAAGTGAGAAGCCAGAACTGCCTGAAGTTGGAAGCTCTCCGATGACCTGTGGTGCTGCAGTGCCATGGTCTCTGGCTGGCCACGCTGCCAGTCTGCTGTGGCTACAGACAGCTCTGAGTATGCACATTTTGGCAGAGCCTTGAACATAGGCCAGCAGGCTCTTCTTGATCTACCTGAGCAGTACGTGATCCTGCTCTCCTGTCCATTTGCACATTCTTCATAGCACTGTGCGTCCCAACTCTAGCCCCGCTGTGACCCACCTAGGGACTTAGAAGGAGATGTTGTAGAGGGGAAATAATTCAGGGGAAGGATTGGGTAAAGGCAACTCCAAGACTACTGCACTTTATCCAGCTTGGTAGCTTAAAATAATTTGATTTACTTTTCTAAACCTACACGTCAGAACTCTGTATTTAAGAGTCATTTAACAACAGTGTTTGTTTGTTTTTTAAATCTGTTTGTTTGATTTTTGCCCTATTAATAAGTAGGCAATAGGCAAGTATTTGTCTTTTTTCCTTCCAACAATTATGTAATATTGTGTTGACTAAATTTTAGAGAAAAGGAAACTTATTGATACTGTCACCCAAGGTGGTTACTAACAGAGCTCAGATAAATCCCAGCTCCTCCCGAGTCTGAAATTCCTACTTTTCCCTGACTAATTTATCTAATTTATCTGCAACAACTGTCCTAAATGCAGCATGATCAGAGTCATGAGGACCGAGACTGCTGATTTTGTTTATTAGCACTGACTCATGCCCAGGGAAACAGATAGTTGGTAAACTGGGTTCTGTAACTCTGTAGTAAACCAACTCTGACAGTTACAAAACAGTTACAGTAGCTAAAAATACCAGTTAGTATAAGAGGAATAGAGAGTAGTAGAGTGAATTATACACACACACACACTGAGTGGCCAGATTATTATGATCTCTGAACAAATAATAACCTGGCTACTCAGAGAGAGAGAGAGAGAGAGAGAGAGAGAGAGAGAGAGAGAGAGAGAGAGAGAGAGACCCAGTGCATGAATTCGTGCATGGATGGGGCCCTGCTAGCCTGGCCAAAGGGAGGGGACATGGGCAATTGGCCAGCCTGCCTGCTGATCAAACTCCTGGTCAAAAGGACAATTTGCATATTAGCCTTTTATTATATAGGATTTATACTAGGTGGCCAGATTATTATACATTCAGAGATTATAATAATCTGGCCATTCGGTATATATAGATACATAGTACATACATACACACACACACATACACATACTAGTATTGTCCTGGTATATGGATTCATGAACATTGAAAGGAAATTAATTAGAAGGAATATTTGAATATCACTCTTAGTGTCTTGCTAATGAAAATAGGATTCTACTAAGTCTCATATCTACCTACTCCAGGACTCTGTGAGGATCAAATAAGATGAGGCACAGGAAAATGCTTCATAAACATTTGGTTAAAGTGTAAAATGTGTTCCTGGGATGAAGAAACTACAAGGAGGCTTGTCACTAGGGAGAGGAAGCCAGGCAGTGCTATGTGATACCATTACCCAATGTCCACAGTCACCATTTCTGGGTTGGGCTGGGCTGTAGGCCCATTTTGCGCCATGGGGTCTTGGCAGCATTGGCTCCAATTTGGTGGGTTGTTGCTCTGGGGTGGTAGCTGGGCCTGTGTCCTACTTGAGGGAAGCCAAGTGTTGGTTTGTCAGTGCCAGGTCCATGGTGCTATTTATTTATATATATATATATTTTATTGAATAATTTTACAGAGAAGAAGGGATAGGGATAGAGAGTTAGAAACATTGATCAGCTGCCTCCTGCACACTCCCTACTGGGTATGTGCCTACAACCAAGGTACATGCCCTTGACCAGAATCGAACCTGGGACCCTTTCCGTCCACAGGCCGATGCTCTATCCACTGAGCCAAACCAGATTGGTGCCATTTATTTTTAAATGGCCAGTGCATGGCATGGCAGTTACTGCATTGAGCATCTGCCCCTGGTGGTCAGTGCACATCATAGCTACCAGTTGGATGGACACTTAGCCATATGTATGTATGTGTGTGTGTGTATATATATATATATATATATATATATATATATATATATATATATAATAGGCTAATGATAATTTGTAATTTAACAAACTAAGATTTTTATTCCATTACCAGTAATAAGTATTTTCATTTTCTATATATCCATCCTATATAATAAAAGTTAATATGCAAATTGTCTCCTTGACTGGGAGTTTGACCAGGGGGCGGGGCCAGCTAATCAACTGCCTGTGGCCCCTCCCTTCAGCCAGCCCCACCCAGAGCTGGCCCTCCTCACACTGATCAGGGGTGGGGCTAGCCCACCAACCACCCGAAGCCCCTCCCCCTGGCTGGCCCTGCCACCAATTGGGGCAGGCTGGCTGGACCCCACCTGTGCAGGGATTTGTGCAACAAGCCTCTAGTTGTTAGATAAAGGCACAAATTCCTATTTGTTTCATGACCTCATATCATTGGTGGATCTCTGATTTCCTCTAATGATCATTTTCCATGAAAATGTATTCCCAGAAATGTAATTCCTTATGAAGTTGCAAACCTACTAAACTAGTTCACTGTTTCTCTTGGTTTTGAGCTGTCATTTACATGTTGTTCTTAGTTTGCCATTTCCCCCAAATTGTAGTTTTACGCAAGTTATAACTAAGAGAAATGAAACAGAGAAACTGTAGAATGGTTATAAGCCGCACTGCTTCTTGCATATGTATTTTTTTAACATTGTTTTTACAATAAATTGTCAACTTACTATGCAGTGCTTTTCAGACTTCTGTATGCATGAAATTCTAGTTCAGAAAATCTTGGATGCAGCCCATGAATTTAAGTTTTTAACAGCTTATAGAAGGCAGCAGGTGGGTCATTGAACCACACTGGAGTAACCTTTAATTGATTGCTTTATCATGTATATCCTATATTATGTCACAGTGCTGGTATTTCTTAAGCAATTAATTGAATGGATAATGAAAAGGAAAATGTGAAGTATTTATTCACTTACCCATTGATTCTTTGTTTCATCAGACAATGAGTAGCTGTCATGTACTGGACATAATCTATCTATTTATCATCTTGATAAGATAGATAGATATACAGCTCACTCTTGAACACCCTGGAGGTTAGAGGCACCAAACTCCTCATAGTCAAAAACCTACATTTAACTTTTGACTTCCAACAAACTTTATTAATAGCCTACTTTTGATAGGAAGCCTTACCAATAACATAAACAGTAAATTAACACATACTTTGTCTTTTATGTGTATTATACTATATTCTTGCAATAAAGTAAACTAGAAAAAATTAAGAAAATCATAAGGAAGAGAAAATATATTTATAGTACTGTACTGTATTTATTTAGACTATAAATTTATTATTTGTTTACAAGATTGAAAAAATACACATATAAGTGAACCCATACATTTCAAACACCTATTGTTATATCTATATCTATCTATCTATCTATCTATCTATCTATCTATCTATCTATACAATCTTTTGAGGGGGGAGGGAAAGAGGAACAAAGGGGATGGGAGAGAGGAATGGACGGTCAGTCAGACATTATAACTGGAAAAAGGCACTTTGTATATACTTCATGCTTCCAAAGAACATGAAATCTAGCAAGGATGTTGGGAAAGTAAAAATACAATTTCAAGGTAATATGTGGGTGTTATTAAAATGGTAAGTGTACAAAGAAATGACAATTAAAATAGAAGAGTAATGTATTGCCTCTTATAAAATTACTATATAAATGAGTTTGTGAAAATTAGTAAAGTATGAAAGGCAACATTTATGCAAATAAATTGCTTCCTCCTTTATAGAGATATCTAGGTCTCCCATAACATTCAGTATGTTAACACCCTGGGGTAGCAAATTGGATATCTGTCTTATTTTTCATAGAAGAAAGCATATGTGGTCTATTTTTGTGGTATGAAATCTGTGAGGTCCAGGCTATATGCTTAATATTCTGCCTGAGTTTTAGAATCTTTTCCCTCTAGTTAAGTAGTTAGTGAATAATTGTTTGAGCAGCCAGAAGTAATAAAAAACCCTGTTTTTAAATGCCCAAATTGAACTGATCTCTTTACCAAGCAAGTACAATACATATTGTAGTAGGTAATCCTTAAAGATTGCTTATTGTTATTTTGGCACTATAACTATATTTTATCAAAGTCCATCTAGGATGGACAGAATGAACTTTTTTATGGGATCCCAGCAATCTCCAAACTTGACATGTAAGGTATAGCATATCAGAAATTGAGTGATAAATTACTCAGAGTTTTGTTTGACAAATACTTTAGTACATCTTTTTCCCCTTTAAGATGTAGTGGTAACTCATTTGTGCAGTATGTACATGATACAGAACAATGAGATGTAAAAGGAAGAAACTTTAATCTTCTGTATAGTAATCAAGGACTCATCTACACCACACTAATGGAAATATATTCAGTGTGACATTATCCACACAATGTGTCCAGTTCTAAAATTACTACTTGACTTAATGGTGTCTGTGTCTTTGTGTAAGAAAATATAAAAAGCAATTTGTCTTGCAGTCAGTGCCTTGAATTTTGAATTTAATGAGTGCTAAATAGAATCAGAGTTGAATATAGCAGACCTAATGGTCTATTTAAAAACCATCAGCCCTTTTTGTCTTCCGTCTTATGAAAAGTCACATTAAATTATTCTTTGTTCCTGAATAATTTCCATGTAGAGTTCGTATTTTGAGACAGTTTTTGGCTGAACATTTCTAAAAGCCTTTAATGGGAATCTGTTGTAAAAATAAAACGAACCCAAGTTAAGAAAATGCTAAGGACATGTTCACAGCAAC